>JAOQGN010309166.1:0-15048 GCA_027564295.1 Himantozoum antarcticum
TGAAATGTTTAGTTGGTAAAGTATCCACAACGCAATGACCACAGTCTACACAGGTCATTCAATTTGAGAAATTTACCGTAAGTGTTACACTCTCTTCAAAAAAAAATTTCCGCACCGTTATTAAGCTTACTATACATTATTTAGAGTAGTAATTAAGGCTAGCTTGAGCAATGGCCAAAATTAAGTAGGGGTCACTTTGTTGGAAATTGACACAGGTTCAGCTTGCTGCTCAAAGCTCATACCTTAACCTTTTACCCGTTTGACAGACACAGGACGCACCCATACACGCCCCGCCATTGACGGAAATAGGCTAAGTGCATCTGATGTTCAGTCTGATTTGTGTTTAGCTGTATGTGCATGTGTTGTCACAATATGACTAACGGCTCGATTCGCTCTCCTCCCGTCGTGGGATTATATTGTAAAATATGAATATCAAAATTGTACTGTAAAATTGTAAAATAGATTGTATATAATTGAATTTAGAATGTCAGATCACTGAAATATGCAAATAACATATATATACAGCATAAATGTTTCCCTACCGCAAGTTTAGTTACTACTACAAATCTAAGAATGGTATTGAGGTATTTAATCTTGATTTTGATCTATAGATCACTAAAACTATTTGAACGTCTATTGAGCTAACCTTTTTGAGTCTTCCGGAAGGCGTCATATCGAGCAAATAGTAGCATCACTTGGTTTGAAGTGGCATGTCGTAAACTGTGACTCTGTAAGCGTAATTGGTAAGCTTTCTCAGTACTGTCTAGAGAAGTCTTTGATAGCTCGCTCGAGACTGAACTTCAGTGTAAGAGAGAGAAACGGATGACCTAATAATATTAATATGTGGTATCTTCCGACTACTTGTGGTATCAAGTAGTCGGAAAACAAACCATACTTTGCCGTACAAACCGTGCTTACTGCTATCATCATTGCTATTTATCGTTAAATCCAAAGACCTAATAATTTCAATTAAATTTTGTTAATCACACCTTTTTTGTGAAATAAGCACTATTTTCAAAAAGTGAACCAGGTGCATGCAAGTTTGTGGTAAACAGCGGAATCTTAAAATATACTTGGAAAATATATCTTACATTGTTTGGTTTTGAACGTTGATCTAGATGTGTATCAAGCCCTATTCGTCAACTGCCGTAGCTACCTTCGCTCATCTAACATAGACTACAGTTAAAATGCAAACAAGTAGTTTTGTATTATCTAGGAGTTGTCTGCCGTCTCTCTCAATTCATACATGTGCAGACAACTCCAAATAATTGTAGAAATTGCTGATAAAGCAACACTATGCTATACAGTATACTATATAACTTGTTACACACGGTACAGATACTACTACAGAGATTTTGCTTACTTCCCGAGAGATACTTATATATGAACTACAGTATTCTTTACATCGAACGATAACACTCATGCTTTTGTTATGCTCTGTCGACTCATGATGACTCGTCGACTCATCCTTTCCTCATTTGCTGCTTATTACTTCAATGGGTGTTCTATTTTTTTTCTGTTAAAGATTGCAATATTTTAATTTTGGATTGTCACTAGCTGTATTATGCGCGTGCCAAACTTATACCATATCAGTAGCAAACACTGATTGTAATCTATAATATGTAAAGCATAAATTAGTAACTGTAATAATTGTACAGCTAAAAGTCTGTCGATTCGATGTTAAGCTGTATAATGCTATAGGTAATATACATTAAGTTTTATATGATGTAGGCAAAATATGTATTAAGTTGTATATGTTGTAGGAAATACATATGGAGTTGTATATGCTGTAGGAAATATATTGTATTAGGTTTTATATGCTGTAGGTAATACTATAATTATATTATGCTGTGTTTATACTGTAGGTATTTAAAACAATGGATGTAGATGGCAATATGAGAGTAGATGCTAGTGACTTGGAAGCCATGACTGCTGACAATTGGCAGGCTGTGAGTCATCATTTCAAGGTTAGTAATGGGATAGCCTCCGAATATTCCGATTGTGGTTTAAAAAAGTTGCTTTTGGAAGGGTGTCAGTCATAGTTTTATATTGTAGTTGGAGTTGTTTGTATTATCAATTTGTATGGTTTCTGTGCTTTTACTTTCTATTATTCTATATGTCCGTACATGTATTTTACGGAGTGTGTCAGCCCACAGACAGAATGCTGTCTGTGGGCTGGTTCCCACATGCTGTCTGTTTGCTGGCTCCCACATGATGTCTGTGGGCTGGCTCCCACATGCTGTCTGTGGGCTCCCACAAGCTGTCTGTGGGCTCCCACATGCTCTCTGTGGGCTCCCACATGCTGTCTGTGGGCTCCAACATGCTGTCTGTGGGCTCCCACATGCTGTCTGTGGGCTCCCACATGCTGTCTGTGGGCGCCCACATGTACGTATACCTAGTATCTGCTATATCCCCGGCTGTATCCAAAATACCTGTAGAATTAGCTATTGACAAGAGTGGTATAAACTGCGCCTCTATTAAGGCTCTCTAACAACATGTGGAGAGGGCACGATTTTTGTGATTGCTGTGTGTGAAATGGTTGAAAGTCTCATAAAAAATATATAAAAATATAAATAAAATTTATATGGCAATTATTTCTTTCTTTTCTTTTAATAACCAAGATAACATTATATTTAGGTTCCAATTGAACCTATAATAGACTTTTTTATCATCGCCTATCCAATGTCAACCAGTGTCGCCTCCTTTCAATAAAACCGACGTACCATGTTCCACTTTATTCCCAATTTTATTAACACTAGAAGCATTACTCAAATAGTTATTTGAATTAATTAACAGAAATTTATGGCTAATGACGATGATGAAGAGTCTGATCGACCAGAGAGAGATGAGCTGTAAATAATTGACTTGCAAAGTATATTTCCATCTTGTCGGGTATGTTTAACTACTGTATGACTATATCACATCACGCTGCTGTAGGCCAAGACGGGTGTAAATAAGATGTCTAAAGTTTTGTGGTATGTAGTATAGGTTCATAAGAATGTGTAGAGTAATCAGAAGAAACGCATTGAGTATTCTCCGATCATCTTAACGGAATCCAGTAGGAACAATGATGGCCGGCATTGCAGTTCTCAAAATAATATGACGACTATCTTATGACATTCCCATGCCAAATTATAACACATTAAACACATGGCACTTATAAAAGAAATCTTGTTAATCAATTAATCCAACAATCATATTCTTGTTACACATTAGTTTTTGCTGTTTGTATAAATATTTTGTACCATTGTTTCATCTTTAATCACATTTCTAATCACAATAGATTATTATAATATATTTTTTGGTAGTATGCAGTTGTTAAAATTCTGCACTAGCTGAATGCAGGAGTGTATTTATTGGTGATGAAACACTAGCTGTTTCGTATCAGTAAGATTCGATTCATTTCATTTCATTAGTTCCACCAACTAGTGCGAAGGCTGCCAAAGTGCAGCCAAATACATAATGTAATAGTTTTTTATTTTGACACCGAATATAATACCTGGCCTATCAATAAAAACTGTGATTATTATTGAAATAAATGTTTCGATTTATTTTCGTAAATTATCTGATTTCATTAAGCTTGGAGATTTCTTTTTTGTATCTCATTGAGCTCTTTTGCCTAATTTTTCGAATGCATTTTGATAAATGGAAGCAGTAATTATTATCGTAATTATTACCCAAGATATGAACATTTTAGTTTCATCCTCCTCCATATCTTTTTTTAATATGTTATAGTACAATGCTATCACTTTGTTTAACTTACAACATTCATTATTAGTTAGTAATAATTTTTCTAAAATATAATCTATAAATAAATACATGACGTTCCAACATTATATTTTGACACATATTAGCCTACCAGTGAAATACTTTCTAAAATAAAGCTGATACATTCAACAACATGTTGAGTCGTGGTTTAATCGGAACCGTAATTATTTCTACGATAATAATGATAACGAATAAATAATAGGACGTGTATTTTAATTATTGGGTATATAACTATGATAATTATAGGAAATGTTTCTATTCAAAAGTTTTTCAGGCTTTAATTACATTTCTGAAGTTTTCCCATATTACTAATAATTATTGTCAGTTGATATTGCAAACCCAGCAGCACTACCCAGTGGTAACCACAGGCTATTGGCCTCTAGTTAACTCTAGTGTTTCGTTTTCACTGGCACCTCAAAGTAGTTGTCGGTCGAAGTTGTCTGCTCTGACATCACCTCCGAGTCAGCACTCCTGCTTCCATTGCACTGATATTGTGTACTTTGAAGTGCAGAATCTCCCGGGGTTGTCTAGTTGTTTAATAAAGTATGATTTGTGCAAATGAAACCCACTAACCTCTGTGTAATTGTATAGGAGTGAAGTTTTACCTGTCGGTAATGTTTGTTACATGGTCTGCTACACAAAGCGTTCCTGTTTCTGCTAATCTATTAGCGGAAACCCGTTAACTAAACATGTGACTATCAGTTGCAATAGACCGAAATAGTGAAAACTTCAATCTAAATAGTGCTTGCTGAAAGGACAACTCCCAATGTTTCCTAAAATCAGCAGTTCACAACTCCAAAACTTAGAATAGTGATGCATATTAGTAGTTGCATGTGTTATGACATTACACAACCTACTATCAACTACTATAAAATATTTCCATAAGTTTACACATTACGCGTTACACATTACGCGTTACACATTATACGTTACACCTTACACATTGCACGTTACACATTGCACGTTACACGTTACACATGCATTATATAACTTTGTTTAACTACTATAAAAGAGTTCCATACGTTTACGGACAGGTTCAGAGATCGGTAGGAAAATAGGTGTGAATATCTCTCAATGCACATTGTACTCGTTGATTATGCCTAGATTACATAAGCACCCGTCCACTGTCATCATTCTCCCTCAATGCATCAGTTTTCTTATCATCCATTCTTGTCCCCCTTTCTCTGCTAGCTTCGTTCTGACTGGATGTACATGAGTATCGACTCTCTGCTGAGTCTGTTGGGGTCAAAGCTTTGGTAAATCTCTTCGGCAAGAGCGCTGCTAACCTTTCAAGCTTTCTCTTAGGCTTGGTTTGGAGTTGTGTTAATACAGCACTGGGCGTCTTGTCAATCTCGTTGTTGTTATTGGATATGAATTCATCCTGGATGATGTCGTACTGTGGTATGCTGTGTAGGCTAATTCCTAGTTCTTGCAGGTAACCATCTTCTTCACAAGAAGTGTCACCACTGGAACATGCAGGTGTGACAATTTCGGGCATGATCTGTAAACAATGGTGAACAGTGAATTTATTCTATCAAAAAATGAGTGTGTCGCATCCGTCTATCAGTTTTGGAGTGACTTTTCTCCTAATTCCTAAAACACAATCCCTCAATCGACATATCAATTGGAAATTGGGGGTTGCGGCTTAGGGTTACGATTAAACTAAATACTTCAAAAACTGATCGACTGATGTGACACATACACTTGAGAAATTGATTGGACTTCCACAACAAAAAAATTTTCGTTATTCAATAGCGTACTATAATTATTACCGTAAAAGTGACCAATTGCTGGAAGTGATATTTTATATATAAAATTAATTATAATAATTTCAACCTATATCAATGGGTCATCGTCATCATGAATTAATGATTTAAATCAACAGGCAAATGTAATTGTAGTGAAAGCTCACATATAAATCCGAAAGCTATTTATATAAAGTTAGAATTAAAAGTTGATACAGCTGTTGCAAATGCAAGTTAAAACCAACAAACCGCACATAAACCAATCAACAACATGCAAAACACACACACAAAATTGTAAACGACAAAAACGCTATCTAGACATTCAAGTTTCTCATAAATAATGCGTATTAAAGTAACGATTCTGATATTTTTAGTTGGAATGTGTTCTTAAAAATATTTTGCTGAAATAGTGAAGTCCTTGAACGACCAGCTTAAATTTTTACAATAAATTTATGTTTATGTATGATGTTAACACGTTATTAATGCAATTTCCTGGTTTCACCCTGCATTTGTAACATCTGTATCCTAACCTAACTGTTAATCCTAACCTATGAAAATAGCTTTCGGATTTAATATGAACATGTAAGACAATTGCACTTTCCTTTGATTGTATTTCACTCTGAAGATTAACTATAGAACGATGGTAGGTTGAAATATTAGCTTTTCGAGAAATAATGTAACTTCTATATTAGCTTGTTTGACTATAAAATGTTCAATCTAAATAAATTCATATGATTGTTATGTATGTAGAGTGATAGCCTGACCATCATGCTCTCTCAAATATGCTGAAGTTGTTGCCCGCTGGTTGAACTTGTGAAACCACTTCTACCGGTGGTCAATAACTCTATTGTGTTTGAAAGCTGGGGTTGAAAGGTTAAAATCCATTTGTTGTCTTACAAGTGAAAAATTGTGGCTGAAGCCAAACCCACCAAATACGACGCCCGGTTTGCTCTCAGCTTAGGGCCGAAGTACACCCAGTCAAATGTCAGGTTTAGAGGCTTGCCCGGAGGCCCTTTGCATTAATACCATAGCATGTACCTCAATCACTTGATCTTTTGCAAATCAAGTGAAGTGACACACATGGTAATCGAACCCGGGTCACCTGTGATATCCGTATCCTCATCCCATTGATCTAATCCTTACTCCCTGATGCCAGCACAGTACTTACCCTCCTCCCACAGTACTTACCCTCCTCCCACAGTACTTACCCTCCTCCCATTGTCAGTCTCGTCTATCACCTGGGTTGCTGTGTTGACGTCATCAGTGCTGTCAAACTCAGACATTTGTATGCAATCAGTAACAGTTGATCTGCTTATGGTTTGGTCACCCTCCAATATCTCATCCAGGTTTTCATAGATTGCCGAGCCTCTGGCCGATCCTCTATTGGACCCTGCGGCTGTTGATAGTTTCCTGATGTCTGCAGAGAATTTCCTGCCCATCTGAGTTAGCATGGATAATTTAACTGCTTCACTCTGTCGTCTGCTTTTAGCGAAGTCATCTGGGTGCAAGTCACTTCCTGTTGCTATGAATGTCCAGTCTTCACTTACTCTACCTGTAACATAAACGCCTGTCGATTATATATGTTGCTGCCTAAACGAGAATCTACAATGGCCTATAGCGTATGAATTATGACATAGGCTAAGAGAAACTATAAAGCGACATACCGTACGCTAAATACCAAGTAACTCTTTCAGACCATCCGACCACCATTAGGCCACCCAGAACAGTTTTTCATCTTCTCAACGAAGGCCGAGAAGTTGTCTTATCTTGATAACCTGTGTTTTCGTCCCAAAATGAAAACCTCAATGACAATCTTCGAGCTAAGATAAGCAAAGCTGTATTTCTTTCAGATAACTTGAAAGCCGTTACTGTAAGTTTGGAGAAGTATAAATATTATCAACAAAGTTTATTGTATTAAAGCTATCCAAGAACTTTGCAGTTGTGAGAATGCTACGAACGTTGACCCACAAATCAAACCCGTTACACGTTGAACATTGCAATGCAATCTGAAATACCACTTTGCCGTTCCGTTACTTGGTATCTAAGCTATATAGAACTTTTACTCTACCCAGGTTACTTTCCTAACAAATAGTTCGCTCACATATAATGCAGTTTTCCACCGGTACATTGCTTTATAGTTAGCGTGACCATGGTTACAGAAAATAACGAAACTATATAAATTATGAATTATCATATTGAAATCTCACCAGTGTTTACATGTTAGATAGGAATGGATTGGATAGAATTCTTTGACCCAGTTGCAACTTGTTATATAATTATTGATAAAAATAAATATCTAGTAAGAGAAGACAGAATTTTGTAATTTATTTTGTAATTAAATTTGTAATTAAGTTGAACTTGAGATTGACTGAATGGAAGACTTAAATAGGGCCTGTCACCTCACCTACATGACTTGTAGTCAATTACAATATTACACTCCATACTGGCCTCATCTAGCAAAACACACTAACTGCAATTCGAAATATTTTACAAATAAGCTAGCATGGCTTCAGTTATGGCTGCATTTGAAACTTCAGAACCTTGCCTAAATGTTAGCATAAAATAATTTACATAATATTTATTGTTCTTCTTGCTGCTGTTATAGCACCACAAGGTGAACAACTCAAAAGCAGTTAGTGTGTTTTGCTAGATGAGGGCAGCATAGTGGATGATGGTTACACTGCCACAATTTATGGACTATTTAGTGACCGGGGGAAGCTGGGTCCCATCCAGTGCCTCCAATCTTAAATTCATACTACTTATATTTTCACAGCATGCATAACTATAAAAGACGTATTTACTTGAGCCCTTTATTTCAGGCTACCCAATGCAGGTGGGTCGACTGGGAAAGATATAGCTGCTACATACATGTATATAGTCTCTAAATTCTCTGCAGTCGCTTTAATTTATCTTGTATATAATATGCATGTATATATATATAGCTTATATGGAGGATATACATGCTACATGTATATCAATATCCTCTATATCTTATCCAGCCGACACACCCACACAATGAAGACCCTGCACTAGGTTAGGGCTAGTATAAACACTAGAATAAAGCAAGGTTAGACTTAACCTGGCTAACCAAACCAGCTGCATTATTAGAATTGTCTGCTCACTGGCGAATGGATAAACACCCCTTCCCTAGCCTGGCTTACCAAGTCACATGCATTGGGAGTTATATGCCCCCGGTCGGCGATGGTTTTGGGGGTATTTATACACTCCACCAACCCAACCAAGAACAGGAGAGCACTACTTCCAGTGTGGCATGAGTAGTATAGTGTGAACAGACCGGTACCCCTTGGGAAAGTTCAGCAGCCGATCATAGAGCTCGTAACAACCTCTAAGCCAATCAGAAGCGGCAAAACCCAAGTTTTTTTAGGAGAAACTCGCAAAACGACACAGAGTCCTTAAAAATCTAAGAGTAACTCGAAATCCGGCATTCTGAAAGGCTTCAAGCCTTTTCTCACTTCCTCTCCTCGCAAAACTTGAAACAGGAACCAAGCCTCGTTTTGGTTTGCCATAGTGACGCCAGTGGCGTCCCTAGTAGCGGAAAATCTTATCAGCCAATCACAGCCGTTGTTACATAAACGACCATCTCCTTGGCTACGGATGCTGAAAATGTACCACTTGACTCTTTTGGATTTCCAGGGGTATTTCCACAGTGGACATGGGATACGACAACTCTGCAAACGGTGATCTCCTCACGGTGGTCTCGGAGTGTTCGGGGAGCCGCTATGTTTACACCGTTTTATTCCCAAGATCTATCAGGGTGTGTGTGAGAACGATAGTTGACATGTACCCAACGAACACAAGTCTTTACCATCGTTTGCATTGTGCATTCCCAATATCCGGCTGTGCTCGAAAACGATAGTAGGATGAGCATGTGCTCAACAAACACAATTCCGTACCATCGTTTGGATGCAGAGTGTGGTTTGGGAGGTTAACAAAACGATCTATTGGACTGAAAAGTTCAACACTTGTTTGGGGTATTTCTGTGGTGAACACAGGGTACGATAACTCTGCAAACGGTGATCTCCTCACGGTGTGTCACAATTCTGCAAACACTCATTGAATGGAGTATTTGCGGACCCACTATCCGTTTCATTGTACAATCCCAATATATATCCGGGTGTGCGCGAGAACGATAGTTGGATGAACATGTACCCAACAAAATCTTTACCATCGTTTGGAATGGTGAGTATTGCTTAGGAAGTTAATAAAATGATTTATTGGACTGACTGAAAAGTTCAATACCTGTTTGGATCGAGGAGAACGGTGGTTACCATCATTTGGAATGGATGAGCATTTAAACGGGTGCAATGTCTATTTGGATAAAAAATAGAAAACTGGATTATCATCGCTTGGTATGGATAAGTACAAACATAAATTGGTGAGTTTTTTTCAAGAAAAAAACAATAGACGTTTATTGGATAACAAAAAAAACCTAAGCTAAAAACATTTGCAATGTTTATTTGGATAACATGACACAAATATGAAGCATACCCTAACAAACAAGATATGTCAGAGACAATAAGCATACAACAAGCAACTAGAATGACAAAACGCTTAATACATACAAGTTGTGCCCATGAAAAGTTGAGCACCAGATTATAGCACAATATGAGGAATTGAGGAGTACCGGATTACAGCACATGTCCCATGAAGAGTTGAACACCAAATTATAGCATCCTGTGAGAAACTGGGAAGTACCAGATTACAGCATATATATGTATCACATTTGCAGCTTAGATTGAACAGACTAGTAGTAAATAACTTTGGTCCGAGAACAGCTTAAATAAAATAAGCATAAATAATATCTTTGGTCTGAAAAGAGGTAGAGTACCATGCATGTCACGGTTGCAGCTTGGAATAGATAAGAGTACAATGGACTGCTAAATATTTTAATAAATAATCTAAATAAATAATTTAGAGATTGTCTATAGTTTTATTTTCTTCTTTATCTTGTTCCGGTGGCTGTCGTCTACAAACAATGGAATGTTGAATAATTTAAATAAATAACCTAAATAAATAACTTGGAGATTGTCTATGTTTTTTTCTTTTTTATCCTGTTCTGGTGGCTGCCATCTACAAACAAACAAAGCAAGTGTATACAACAGGTGACAGCAAATATACCAAAACATAGGTGCACAACTGGATATAAATCTACAAACAAAACGATGTGAGGAGATATCGGGTTATCAATTAAAGAAAAACCACAAGCAACCTTGGTTTTGTCCAGTAACTGCAAATAAAATGATGCGAGGACATAGAGGCAAGTTTGGACTATCAATTAAATTAAAAAAACCACAAGTAACCTTGGTTTCATTCCAAAAAACATCAGAGAGTTTGTGCAACTGTACGATGAAGGTCGAAGGAAAAAGAGAGATATGGTAGGGTGAGAAGAGAGAGGGAGGGGGAGGAGGAGGAGGAAGTAATTCATATACAAACCTCTATTAGTAGAGCTGTCTCAGCATCATGGCAGAGGTCATCTGGCTGAAGAGTTTCCTCGGGAGCTCCAATAGGCGGCCATGCTCCTGGTGTAATCGGAGCTGCTTACACTCCGCAATCTGCAGTCGCCCTTCTACAGCTGCCCATCTCCAGCCCAGCTGCACATCTGGTGCTGAAGCTCGGTTGGACCACTGGGTGATGGAAAAGATGGCGGGCTCGGTGGCACACTATCCTTTTCATCACATGGTGGTGGAAGTGAGGCGACATCAGCTGATGGCAAAGCTGGATTTGTCTCTTTTGCCACCGGTGATGGGAATGAAGTGTACGGTAGAGTTGCACCACCAGGAGGGTGATGAAATTCCACCATCTCGACTCCCTCCTCCCTAGAGGTTCCAGCCAGTGACAAACTCTTGTGGCTTGCCACAGGTGATGGGGTGATAAGAAATGGTGGAGTCTGGGTCTCAACGATTTTGTGTTTCTGACACAGAAGCGTGCATCTTCTTGAAGTCTATCATGCCTCTAACAGTGCCACGTTTCAGCATGGGAAACGCATTTTGAAGACCCCCTTTCTTCCCCACACCCTCATCGCCACCCTGTGGTGATGGGGTGATAAAAGCTGGCGGAGTCTGGGTCTCAACGACCTGTGTTTCCGACACAGAAGCGTACGTCTTTTTGAAGCCTACTATGCCTCTAAAAGTACCACGCTTCAGTGTGGAAAACACAACTTGAGGAGGGCTCCCTTTCACCACCATGCTCTCATCACCACCCTCAACAGAGGAGCCGGTCACCGCACCACATCCCTCGACCCGCAACTCTTTGGGAACGGAGCCCGAATCTACTGCTGTTTCCGTTTCCACAGACAGACCAGGATCTCTGCCAGAACACTGACGGTCGTCCAGGTGGACTCCCACATAGTAGCCTGGCGAACATCCTGGAGACACCTCGCCATCAGAGCAGGTGGACGATGGCGAGGGGGATGAGAGTGTGGGGAACAAGGGGACAAGATGAAGTAGTGTCCACATCACCAGGAAATGTGCAAGTGGATGTGGTGACTTTCACCCCGCAGAAATTGTTTCCAGTGATGAAGGTGGGGCTGTGGGAAATGGTGTCCACACCACCACCTCCATTCCTGTCCACTCAGGCTCCAGGATGAAAGCCACAGCTCAGAGTGTAGCACATTCCTCCGCACTTACATTTGCATGCAGAGGAGAGGCGTGCAGTGAAGCATGACCACCCTCGCGCACATCAGTTGGTGTGAGAGAGGACAATACAGACCGAGGCAATTGTGAAATGCAAGAGATGCGTCTCTCCACTTTTGCCAGGAGTATTTTGGTGGGAAAGCATGGCACCGGCCGTTCCTTCATGCAGCAAGAAATCTCGCTCTCATGTTGAATATGCTCCGCAACTTGAGCATACCCTCCTCTACCTACAATATACACCGGATGTTTTGAACACTTCCTGCTGCCAACAGGAAGCATCTGGTCCAGAAAGCACTCTTGTTCAGATGTTTGGTGTTTCTGGGCCGACGTCGTTGTAATGAATGGTGCGTAGCAAGGGCAAAAGTGGACGAAGTGATTCAACGAAGGTTATTCAACACTCTAGATCTACCAAACTCCTTACCACATGAGGGACAGTCAGTCGCCGGAGAGCTGAAGATGGGTTGTAGTGTGAGCACCTCTGATTTGTCCAGGAAGAACAGACCGCGCATTGTTACTCTCAGATCTGTATAAAATAAACACGAAACACCATAATGAGAGTGATTGGAAAGGCCAACCGTTTCACCTCTAAAGGCAAATAGTGCTAGATAATTGGTGACTCCCCCATCATTGCACAATTGTTCACCGCCACTTCTAGAGTGAAAGGGTAAAGGGTGTCATGTGCAAAATGCTTACCGAGTTGAAGAAAAAACAATGGGTTTCTGTTGACAATTGTTCTAAATACTACAAACAACGAAGTCAAAGCTAAAAAACTCCATTGTCAATTGACCACCACTCTTCAGAGTGAGAAAAATCTTCCAAGGATTTGATAATGGTGGGCTCTCGCTCAAGAAACCATTTCAATGCATCAAATGAGGTCAGAGCCAGTAAAAAAGCCCAAAGGCCAAAAATAGTAAGAAGCTTGCAAAGGGTTTGAACACGACAAAACGATGGACCTGAACAATAGATTTTTTGCGAAACGATGGTCTCTTTTTCTCAGGCAACGGATCTTCTTTGGAAACAATAGGTTATTTTCCTGGGAAAATTTAGACACACAAATTTGCTGATGGTAGAGGTCGACACAGGCTTGTACTCAAAGTGATCTGACCTTGTGAGGTGTATTGAGAGAGGTGGACACACGCTTGTTACAAAAGAAATTTAGAGATAATGACAACTTACCCAACTATTTTAGCTCATCCTTTCTGCCTCCACCCACACTTGAGCAGCAACCAGCATCCTCCCTTACAGTTTCTAACAAAGTCATTCAAGTATATTTAGATCCAATGCTAAAGGTTTTAATGCTATGATGAGATGTCTGTGAGTGACAACACGGGGCAGGAGCAGGATGCAACTGTGGGGTCTATGATTGCTTATGCTGGACAAGGGAGTTGTAAAAAATTGGGCACACCACCCATATACAAAGGTTTGGGTGAGAGCTTCATTGGGAGGACACACTGACAAATTACCCTGCTTGCTTGAGGTTTTGGTTAAGAGCAGTAGTGTGAAGACACTCTGGGTGTGTGTGTGTGACAAGTATAGCAGAATTACATCCTTGCGAATACCTGTGGAACCAAACTCCGCGCTCGCATGACAAGCTGGATCACAATTAAAAAGAGCAAATCGAAAAAGACTCACCATGTCTTTCTGTGCTCGCTGTCTTGTGCCACCGCCGCACTTTCTTTTCTGACCTTGTGCCTTTGTGGGCTCCTACAGCAAAAAAGGGGATTAAACGGTAAAGCATGATATTAAAAAGAGAACAAACTATACAGACTCGGTAAAGGCCAATTGAAAAAAAAACAAGTTTTAGTAAAACCGCATCGTTTTTATTCTTTTCAAAAAAAGAACTTGATTATGAAGGGCAAAGCTAGTCCGGTAGAAACTTATGGAATGACAAAGTGATCCTCCAGCTGACACAAACCCCACCCCGACTCTACCACGATCACCAACACGGCCACTGTCTAGGAAAAAAAACGTTGAAGGTCTATTAATAATGAGCAAACTATACAGACTCGGTAAAGGCAAATATAAAAAAACAAGTTTCAGTAGAACAACCCTGTTTTGTTTTCTTTCTTTTTGAAAAGAAATTCAGTATGAAACTGTAAAGCGAGTCCAGTAGAAACTTATGAAGTGTCAAAGTGAGTCCATCGGCTTAGTGTCCCTCCAGTTAACATAAACCTCACCCAAAATCCACCACGGTCACCTACACGACCACCATCTATACTCTTATGGAAACTAGAGATCCGGCAACTGCCGCAACAGACAACATCACAAGCGATAGCATGCAACTTACTTATTTCTTTTGCGAAGAGCAACCAGCTCTCACCAGGGGATAAATAAAGGGTCGGGTGCCAAAGCACCTGGAGGAACCTTTCAGGCAGAACGAATGGGAACCGACGGCCCATCCGCCGCATTACTCCGGGGAAGAAGAGTGGGTGGGGAAGGGAGGGGGCACCCGACCACCGCGCCATGACCATGGCTGCTCAGTGTGCCCGCCCACGCAGCTGTCGGGACTACCAGTTGCGCAAGCGGTCCGCCTCTCCCCCACAAAGCTCTAAGCACACCAGCATGGAAGACCGGATGATACCTCTGCCACAGACCAAAATCAACGCGGACGCACTAGTCAAATCCGCACTCCCGTCAAACGATTGGGAGAGGTGGTTGACAGACGTGTTGTTCGTGGGAGAGATGGATGAGACGAAGCTGCGAGAGCTAAGGGTGGCGCTCTAGGGCACCGAGCCTCCGGTGGAATCCGCACCGGTGCTGGAGTACACGAGGCATGGCGAAGACAACATCATCTGTCTGGCCGTGCACCTCACACAGTCGCCCGCCTGGCTTGACAGAACGAGGGACGCTTCGGGGGACATTCCACCGCACCTCACCACCCG
>JAOQGN010309277.1:0-15048 GCA_027564295.1 Himantozoum antarcticum
GTTATGATTTCTTGAAAGGCTGATGAGGGCATGAAGGGATTTGATTCCTGTTATATTGCAAACTTGATAAACTAGGCAGATTTTGAATACTTTTATTGATGAGGGCAGTGATTTTTAAATTTTATAGGCAAAATCCGGATGAGGCATGGGAAATCTGTCAGAGAATCTGCCCAAGTCTCATTGTTCGTTTTACAAGTCAAGTTTGATTGATTGGTAGTCTTTTGGATGTTGCTTATCAACAAGTCCGAAGTCAAGTCTTAAAGCCCCACACAGCAGCAAGTTAAATCTTCAGCCTATTCGCTACATGAAATCAAGTATTGAGTCAAGTATTTAGACTTTAGCCTATGCACTACATGACGTCAAGTTTCAAGGGTTTACAATCCATTTGTGATGATTTGTCTCATATCAACTCCTTTGTCTGAAACGCCCTAAACCCATCTTGCATTTAGGAACTATTTTTGAGAATTATTGCTAAACAGGTAGAGACTCAAATCACTGCTTTTTTATGACCCGAGTCCTTGTTAGAATCTCTAATCATGTGGCAAATCCGTAGTTCTCATTGCAAGTCTCAAGTAGGTTGGCCTCATTAACAATTTTACTTCTCAAGTAAAGTCCGTAAGGCCTAATACCACAAATGATGTTAAAGTCAAGTCTCAATTACCAAAATTGGGAGTTGAGTCTCACTTGAGTGCGAGTCCCTGACTCAAGTGGGCATCCTCTGTAATCTACAGTTTATGTCCAGTTTTTGAGTTTATGACAAATAAAATAGGACGAGGGAGCTCGGGGTTATTTTGGTTTCCTAAATTCCTTTGGACGAAGGCGATAACACAGATCTAAAGTACTAATTGTCATGGCCTCATTAATAAGCAATAATATCAGTTTTGAGACTTATAATATTATTAATATTGAAATGGACTTTGCTCTATCTGTTAGGAGTGGATGCAAAGGAACATTTACTTCTTTCACTGCTTGTAGTAACTTGTAACAATAATGGCCTACTGAAGCAATAATGGCAATACAAGTAATACACAAGACCTCTCTGGCAGGGCCTCCAAAACTTTGGTAGGAAGTTTATTAAGCCCTTGGAGAAATACAACAATCGCTGAAGAAGGTGAGTAGATAGAATAATACTGAGTATCAATTGAAGCATGTATCTACTCCGGCAGGAACAAAAGGGCTGAAGCATACTGAGATATGACAACATCACTATGTAAGGTAGCTGGCCCATTCAGGGCTTAAGTGTCAGTAATGCATAGTGTTCATATATATATGGTATGCATTTCAATACAATAAAGCGGAGTTAAGTAGATAAGTGTAGAATGTTATTGCAATGCCACATGCCACTGTATGCTGCAGTGTGCATATATTCTCAGCAACAGGATAACTTGATAGATCTTGGCTAAAATATAGAAGGCAGCGGTCTGCATCGGTAGCGTATATCTGCAGCCAGCATATAAGGTGCTCCTATCATCTGGGGAAGTTATCTGTCCTCTACTAGGCTGGGTGTAGGTGTTTTCAGTGGTGCAGCTGAAAGGCAGGCGGTGGTCTACACAATCAAGGTGCAAGAATGTGCATCTATAACAATATATCTGCAAAAAGCTAAAAGCACTAATAATTATGTATTCTGTATGAACAGGCAATTCCTATAAGAGCAAAGTGATTGACCTCCTAACTAAAGGTAAGAACAAACAAGAAGGTTTGTCAGTTGTTTGTCGCCGTATGCAACTACAACTATTACATCTTTTAGCAGTAATAATAGTTACATAAAAATGAAAATTTCTTTCCAGTTTAACATTTCCAGAATTTTTTTTCCAGCTTTCCTTCCTTTTCCTTCTGAAATTGTTTCCTTTTTATTTCCTTACACATGCCCAAATTTCATTTTTTCAGGTAATTTCCTGGTAAATCGAAGCACTGATAATTATATATAAATGTATAATTATATATCCTTGTTATAACATTATTGGAAAAAAATGATTTGCTTCGAGCTGCTATGAAATTAATAATAAAACTAAAGTGATGGTGAATACAAGGTGATAAAATATAAGCCATTATAAAGTAGATATAAAATTATATATATGGATTCAATGAATATATAATTTAATGAAAATATCACTATATTGGTTGGTAAATAAAGATCTAAAACATTGTCCCTGATTTTGTGTTTCACCAGCCGGAACCTTCCTGGTGGCATTCTATCAATGATGATTTGGATTTTGACATTAGTGGATTGACCGCAAGAGTTTTGTGGTCCTATATTTGTCGTAGCTTTGGTGAATGTTGCTAGTGGCCTATTTTATGACATGCACTGGTCATTCTGTTTAATTAGTTTCTCTCGTCGGAGTTACGGTGTCCATATAAGATTAATAGGTCAAAAGTGAGGACACTTCCAACGAAGGAATGATAATAGGTGGAGACAAGTTGGAGACAATATCGACTATAAATTATACATGTGTATAAGGTAATACCTGCAGTTTAGATATCTGGTCTACTAAGGAAGATTTAGATTGCTTTTCTACCTCTAGTTCACTCTTCAATTGATCGACAGTCTCCGACAAACCACTTTTATCAGGCTAGAAAATTAGTAGAAAACGCATCACTGTAACCATGCAAGAACACGATACAAAGTGGCCAGTATTGACAAGTCCATGCTTAATGTAGCTGAACGTTGTTGTAGTCAATCAGCAGCTGTAAGAATTGGTTCTCAGTCAAATCAATCAAACAGTATTGAAAGCTATACCCAATTATACAAACCTCTTTTGCTTAAGATGGGTACAACTTCAAAGCCGTTTGGATGATTAAACCTTGATAAACTAATTGATCAATATTACTTGATTACAACAATGTTCTACCACCATACGTTTTCATACACTCTACACATATACTATTCCATAGTGAAATACAATATTAGTCGGCAACATCTGGAGCATAAATTTACTTCAATACTGATATTTGCCTTGGTACTGTTGATAGAGTACCAAAGCATGGTGAAGAGGGCATATGTATACGAGTTTTAGGAGTTAAACTTTGCAGTTACTAGGAGATTAGTATAATACATAACGTATTATACATAACATAACGTAACGTAGTATAGTATAACGTATTAGTACAACGTATAACACATTACAGGATAAGTTTGCATCCAACTTTAGTAACAGAGTAGATACACAGCAAGATGTTCCAATTATTTTACAAACTAGTCATATATATGGTATGAGATGGTTTGAGATGGTATGATATGCTATCAACACTCACTTGCTGATCACTGCGACATATAGCCTCCTCTTCCATCTGAAACTGTAGGTCCTCCAGTTTCCTGTCAAGGGGTTAAAATGGGAAGAATTGTGTGCAAGAGAGTTATCAAATAAAATAAAAACATTTTGCCTTTTTCGTGATCTAAGTCAAATTTGCAATAACAAAATCCGTAAATTTTCATGTGGGAATGGCATATAAGAGCTGCTAGGCTAGGGAAACCAGCTGCATATTACACAATATGATTGCTAGTGAAATACGCTAAGGAAGAGATATCTTGACAAGTGACAAAAATCTGAAAAGTGAGAAATTAAGTATGCCATAATGGAGAGTCAAACCAGTTGACTTGCAGCTAACTTGATATCTTATCACTTAGATTCAGTGGTAGGTCATAAAACAGACTGTAATAATATGATATCTTCTTGGCTTAGCACTCCGCAAAGGTAAGTATTTTTAAAGAAAGCAATGACACTCGTTTCTTAGACTTTGAGACTATTCTGTGAGCCAAGATAGCTAACCATAAGCTACAGAGGAAAATACCTAAAACCACAGAGTAAACATGTAACCAATTAAACTACTAAGGGGAACATATAAAGGAAACAGTACGATGCAACCACCTCCCAAAGCGTGCCATGTAATGTAAATTTTAGACATATACATTTTATGTTGGTAATAGTTAATATGTGGCAATATCAATTAGCATGCAGAATGTAGCCATTGATTCTATGGCCATACCTTACCTTTCATATTGACTGGTGTAAATTAATAGACAACATTTATGTTAATCACAACACATGGTTAGCAACGAAATATAACAAGATGCCAATGAGCACAACACACCAAGAAAAGAAATGTCAGAGAAAATAATATAATATAGTTATAACATACACATACTTCTGGTGTTATTCTTATTCGATTTGTTTGCACAGCACAAGGTTAGCCATAGATAGCCAGATGGCCAAATAAAATACGTCCATACCAAACAAATATATATAAGATAACAAGTCTTAATTCAATTAGATATCGCGTCGTAACCACAGGTTATGAGACAACAAAGCGCATATTTCATCTAAATTAAAGTCCATATAAAATGGATATGAATATAAATGAAGAAATGAGCAAATGACTATCCAAAGAGACACATACGTGTTCTGCTCTGCTAGGTTACTCTCCAGTTCCTTCTTTTCCTCCTGCAAGTTTTCTATTCTCAGCTCAAGTTCATTAACCCTAAAGTCTGCGTCCAGAGCTATGGTGTCATATTCTGACTTCATCTTGTTTAACTCTTCTTCAAGCTGAAAGTAGCGAAAACATATAAATTACAAATTATCATACAAAGATATCACATGGGGTTTGAAATCACACCGTCAACCTAAAATGCAGGAATAAACCAGGCAGTAAAGCACACAGTCACCTACCAATTAATGCAAATATATTAAATTTGTTCATAGCTTACAGAATTGCCCAACTGTGAAAACTGGTGAAAACTATCAGCTATTGGTGGCAAGATTAGAAACCTTCCAAACTCCACACAATGTTAAACTCACAAAGTTTCAGGCAGAAAGTGCAAATTCCACATAATTATTTCTGTCCTAACCGATGATTACTTGGCAGATATAACGTAGAGATACGCTATTGGTTGAATAATCAAGGGCTCATAACAAACATCGGCGTTATTAAGATTGCAGAAAACCAGAGCACATGCTGTTAATTAATGAATAATAAATCACAAGCCAAATACCTCAAACGCTCTGTCACTTTCCTGAAAATGAAAAACATTGAATTATTATAACTAATTAGGGTGATATGGCATAAATATTAGCAGATGAAGACCTTTAGACCAAAAAGTAATGAGCCTGTAAATATTATAAATATGAATAAAGTAAAATTTATTAGGATCAATGCGGTGGCAGTAATAAGATGAAAATTACGCCTTTTCTTACAAGAACAAACAACTCCTATGCTGCCTTATTGACAGTAGCATTAGGGTGCAGCGTGCACTCTGCAGTCACTTATCAAAGGGCAAGCAGCATCTTCCCACAACCATTGAGTGGTATGGGGATGATGGGTAGTTAGGCTGTCTACTATTAGGTGGCACTGGCTAATTAAATAAAATTGAAATTCTTACTGTCACCAAATGACAAGTGTCACAAGGCAGTCAGAACAAAAGAATAGTTTGATGTGAAAGTACATACTTCTTCCTTTTGAACCGACGCTTTAAATACTTCTGAGCGCTCCATTTCCCTTTCTCGTATCAGCTGCTCTATGTGCTCCTCTTTCTCCTTTAGTGCTTTCTACAGAAACATGTATAGTACAGTGCTTGCTACAGACATGTACAATACAGTGCGTTCTACAGACATGTACAGTACAGTGCGTGCTACAGACATGTACAATACAGTGCTTTCTACAGACATGTACAGTACAGTGCTTGCGACAGACATGTACAGTACAGTGCTTTCTACAGACATGTATAACAGTACAGTGCTTGCTACAGACATGTACAGTACAGTGCTTTCTACAGACATGTACAGTACAGTGCTTTCTACAGACATGTACAGTACAGTGCTTTCTACAGACATGTACAATACAGTGGTTACTAGAGACATGCATAGCAGTACAGCGCTTTTTAGCTATCGACAAGATGGACAATAAAGGTGCTTTTGACCATAGACATTCACAGTAGTGGTTATAAGTTTTTTACACACATTTCCAAAATAGCACCTCGTAGCGGATTTTCCCGTTAGCATGAGAGCTAATATAAAGTCTTTGTAAGAGGAATCAAGCGTAGGAAATAACAGTAGAGATATATTGTCTTGTTTCATCGCTTGGGGGAAGTTCTCAGGAGCAAGGGTGGAGTACACCCCATCTACTCCCAAGTCTTTGTGCTGAATGCTAAGCACAGAAGCAGCTGATATCACGTTTTAAAAAGCATTTGGCATGAACAGACATTTATTTAACTCTGGTCTCCCACATTCAACCTGAGCACTCTAGATGATGAGCAATCTGTCCGGTGGTGCATTACTATAATAGGATACCTGCAGTGCGGCTGTAGTTCCAGTTGATGCTGTGCTCACAGCTTTGTATGCCTGCCGAGCTTGGGCTACACGGTTGGCAGCAGCCTACAAATCATATCTTGCATGTAAATTATTTTGTATTGCCGACATCAAAACTAATAGAAATTGTTTCAAAGCATGGAAATTCGAACAAATTCATTAAATGAGAACAAGTTAAACAAGTAAATAAATAATAGCAATACAATGAAAGAATGTAAACAATATTGGCAAAGAAATTTCTCCAAGTACAAACGAAGATAAAGAATAGGACTACCCGGTATTGAAGCATGCAGTCTAAGGTGTATAGCAAGGCTACGCAAAGCTCTTACTGGTGGCCAAGTAGTCATGCACCTTAATCAAAACCGATAGAAGTGTAACTATAACAACACCGAGAGCATTACATGGAGGATGTTTAAAGAAACTCTTTATAATGCTGAACCAACTGAGAATATGCCAATTTGCTTTATTTTTGTATTAAAGGTCAAATAAACACAAACATTTTATCACTAAATATTGTGTGAAACCATGGGTAGAATACATTACTGCAGCATAAACCAGCTGAAGCTTTCTATACAACTAGTTATAAGGAAATCATGGCCTGTGTACTTTGGCTAGTCACATGACCAACTTCATCACGGGGTGACCCATCATGACCTCACGATGGAAATGTCCAATTTTCAATATGTTACATCTGGAAAAGTATGGTACTTAGATTCAATTGGTTTTCTGTACGTGCATATGGCCAAACATTCTATTAAATCTATATCAGTCTGATTGTATTTTGATCAAATTAATTTTTAGCTAATTTTAAGCACCTTGGCTTGGCCTCTGATATTGTACATTAGGGAAACATTTTCAATATTGTTTTTGAACTTTCATAAAATGCAGTGTTTAAAAAGAACATATTTTTGTCCTTATTTGACCTTTAATGCAAAAGTAATATAGTGAGATAGTTTCCTTATTTTTTACATTCGCATGGGTGTAAACTTGGGAACGTAGGTGTTGTCTGCTCAGGAATCGGTATCAAATTGGTGGACGGAATTTGGTTAGTTTGGTAAATTGGAATTCATTCAAAGATAAGCACCCAATTAGGTTTCAAAACTTTGAAAGAAGGAATAGAAGTAAAGATATTAGTAAATTATTAATCAGCTACACACACAGTTAGTACTGACTGTTCTAGTCGTTGTAGTGCAGGCTTGGAGCTGGAGAGAGTGGATAGAAGGATCTGCACGAGTTTACGACAGCTTGGACTGCATGCTATGATATACCTGTGTATTGGAGGAGCTTGAGCCTCTCAGTGACGTCACACCAAGTCTTACCCGACTCCTAGACGCTGTGCTTATAGCGGAACCAATGGAGTTGAGGGAATCCTGACTAACGCTCAAATCTTTAGACCGTAAGTTAAGTGCAGAACTCATGCTAGGAGTCGAATGTAGCCTGCTTGAAGAAGCCTTCTGCTGTGTGATAGAAGGGGTAGCTCGCCCACCCATAGTAGGAGACATAGACTGAGCTACAGATTCTTTAGTCACTTTATGAACAGGAGCAAATAACCCATGTAAAGGTTTACATTCAAAATATCTACAAATGTGAAATATATATCAATCTTAATTTTCGCGATTGAAAATTGAAAACGTTAAACATGAGTCTCAGGTAAAACTCAATTATTGGGTTTAGCAGTTATCATCTCATCTTCATATAAATATTTAGTTTGGAGTAATATTTATTTTAAATATTATTGTAAATACAAGGACATAGAAATCTGTAACCAGTATGTAAAGTACAGTATATATATATATATATATATATATGGAGGTTACTGTAATAGCTGGACCAGTGAGTACTATAACATACTAATAATTACAAGATTAAAACACACAATATCTAAGTTGATGTAATATTGTGGAAATGATGGAAGTTCCTGTCCGATATGGTATCTGGTATCGGTTGAGAAAAGAATGACAGGAGTAATACTACATGTATTTCAATTAACATGCTAACTATTAACTACAACACAGTTTGGAGTGAACAATTCAGCTATAGGAAATACCGTTTGCCACCGACTGAGCCATCATTTTTTCCAATAGCTTCAGAGAGTTCGACTCCTGCCCATTCACCGGGTGCAAAGTCTGTGGTGCCTAGAAACTTGAGTGTGCCAACCTTTGCCCCATTCACTACCACTCTTTCACCTAACTTGATGTGTTTAGCTCCTACAGTAGCCTACAGCCAATAAGAAAAGAGATAAAACATGATGAATTACTTGTAGTTGAAAAACCAACGATGCGGTCCTTACAAGGCCAATAATTCTTTGAATACAGCTAGGCAGCTAACGAGGGTGAGCAACACAATACAATGATGAAATGGCTATGACCATACACTGATATATAGAAATATTGTAATGCAGTCTCAATTGAAAAGAAAAAATGGCTCTGAATGTGTTGAACACTTGTCATCGTTTTCAACACCATTTACAGTTGGAAACGCATCTCTTGACAGTAGTACTTCTATAAAGTATGTTCAAAATGCATGCGTTGATTTTTCTAAAGCATTTGATAACCTGCAACATGGCACACTTCTTAGTAAAATAGTTAGTTTAGGTTTTAATACAAATATTATTAGATTAGTAGGAATTTGTTGGTAAACAGATTTCAGTCCGTGAATTTTATGAACACTTTTGCTAATTTATTATCTACCTGTTTGTGTTGGCACTCCCCAGGGTATAAAGCTTGGCCCAATTTTTTGGATTCTATATAAATGATTTAAATGTCGAAGGTTTTTCCAATGTTAAATATGCTGACGACACTACTTTTTACAAACCTAGAAAAGACCCAAGCTGTGAAAGTAAATCTCAAGCTATCGCGAAATTTGCAGAGTGGGTATTTAAAAACAGCATGTTGTTAAACTCGGATTATTTTAAACATATGCTTTTAGATAGACCTGGCATAGATGAGATAAAGCATTGCCAGTGCAGCTTTTTTACCATCTAAGTGCACAAAGTTGCTTGGAGTTTTAATTGACAGAAATCTAACTTTTAGTCAACATGTTGATGGGATTTTATCTAAATGCAATAGCAAACTTTTTTTAATGAAACAACTGAAAGTAATTGGCATGGGTACAGCTGAATTGAAAGCTTTTTATGTAGCCAACATCAAACCTCTTTTATCATATATTTGTGCATTTTCAGCTTGGTAGACTTTTTGAACATTAGCAGATAAGGGTAAACTAGAGAGGATTCAAAGGACAGCCATCCGCATTATCATACCTGATTTAGATGATTATATTGTGATAGATATGAGTTTCTACACTTACCAACAGTGAACGATTTTTTAGTATCCACATCCACTTCATATTTTTCTAAGTTATTGCAACACCCGGACCACCCTCTTTTTAGTAGGATTAAATTTAACAGTAACAGAACATCCTCTCGCGGGATGTTCTGTTACTGTGCATTGTGCATTGTGCACCTCCCCGACACAACATCCCCATACATAATACTTACCATCTAAATGCCGAACAGATTAAAGGAAGTTTTTAAAATTTTTTTATAAGACACTTTTTAATTGACATGCCAATATTATTGTTAAATGTAGCCCTTTTAAATAGGTCTACATTAATGTTAATGTAGCTTTTTAGACTAATTTTTATTGCACACATAATCTCAATTTCATCTACATTAGATATTCGAGCATGAAATATATACATACATACAGTTGCACATATAATTGTGGCAAACACTCCTAAGTCATAACACCAATCTGAACAAGTACAAGCATGGTATTTATGCTGTCAGATATAAGCTATCTGAGTAAGTAAACATAAATAGGATAATTAAACCGGCCAGAGGTTCTCCTACATCTCCTCAAATATCAAAGCAAGTCATTACATAATAATATTGTCTATGTCAGCATTTTAGTAATAGCGCAAAAACTAGGGTATTAGGTGGAGTTGTCTATCCATTCTACAGTAAAATCATTTCTAACATCGCATCGTTGAAGCCAAAACTGTTGCTTCATGATTTTAAGCTACTATTGTGCGAAAATAATAATACTACTCTAATGGATGTGTTAATATCCAAGAAACAGAGTTATAAACCAATCTGGTCCATTTTTTCGCATTACTTGATCACATGTTCATAGAAGTGACCTGTGCAATAATATTCTTCACTCACCAATGCAGCGCTGCTGAGCGATGTGTTGGATGCAGATATTGAGCCATTCTTTTTAGGTAGTCCTGCTCTGCCACTAGCAGGTACTACAGAGTCCCTGCGAGGTTCAGTCTTTGACATTCTCGGAGTTGAATGTATAGCATTAGCTTGGCTAGAGCCCACTCTTGGTGACCCATCGGCACTAAAGGTGTACATCACATTACTTTTTTAGAGCAAGAGTAAATTTTAAGCACAATTTCAGTAGATTAAAGCAATGCAAGATCTTAGCAAGTTCATAAAATTATGCCAATAATTCAGTGCCTTGACAAATAAATATAATTATTTTGATGAAGAAGATTCTTTCTTTATTGGCAAACAGCCAGCACGTTACTGATTAAATATGGATCTGGATTGTGCTTTATTGACCAGCTAGCAAGAGTTTAACAACAATACTACTGATACTAATAATAGGACTAGGAGAATAGGACAGGCTGCACCTATTAGCAATCCTTACAATACAAATTATAGCATTGGTTGAGATTGATAGCTTTGAAAAAGTTGAACG
This sequence comes from Himantozoum antarcticum, assembly GCA_027564295.1. Lineage (NCBI taxonomy): Eukaryota > Metazoa > Bryozoa > Gymnolaemata > Cheilostomatida > Bugulidae > Himantozoum > Himantozoum antarcticum. Next base: position 11,006 of record JAOQGN010309277.1, read on the forward strand.
CTTTCTTGCTAATTATGTATACCAACCAGAATAAATGAAAAATGGTGCATGAAATGTAAAGCTGATATACGAGTAGGTTAAATAACCTGTTGATTTTGTGTCGAGTGAGTTTAGCAGGTTTTGCAAACACTCCTCTCTTTGGCTCACACTGGAAATATCGAACTCCTTGAACAGTTCCATCATTTTTTCCTTCTAGCTCGTCTAATATCACTCCTGCCCAGTCGCCAGCTGCAAACTTGGTCACTCCCAAGTATGCAATAACTCCTGCCTTAGTCCCGCCAACATAAACATGATCTCCGATGATGTAATCATCCCCTTCCTTGCTTCCATCAGGACCTGCAGTTCAGACATAAAAGGCTAGCATTCTGAAATTTGTTGCATACATAATTATATATGAATAATATCATACTATGTAACATGGATATATTATCGTGTTAAGAAATTGCAACATTTATCGGAATAAAGCTTGCGATGTAAAACTACTAACATCAAACTGCTGCTTAGAGCTCACTTCATTCTTTGTTTCAATGGTAATTAGTGAGCAGCAATTGTGTTGCATACATGTATGTCTGCTAATAGGCTATTAGTACGGTAAAGTATAAACCAAGCTATAAATGCTTAAGTAACAAGCTGTACTGAGACAACAGTCAAATAGACGTCAAACGACAGTTTTTTATTTGTGTACTGAGAGCGGTACTGCTGGGTGCTGACTCCATGGAACATTCAGAGAGTGCATTTCCAATAATATTATATATTAAAACAATTTGAAATTTTTGGAATTTTTGAGCAGAGCTGCACAGTGTCGGGTAAGGCCGGGCGGGCAATATCTGGGTAATAGCAATAGCGGGCAATATGACAATATTTCAAATTTAATGCATCATAATGTTCAGTAGCTTATTTGAAAGAGGAGATTCTATAACTGTTTTTGGCTAAAAGATTGGCAAACAATATTTACAGCCATTGGTAGTTGCCTGTCATCCCTATCGACTTTAGTTAGTAGCAAAAGAATCTATTTGAGGGCTAACAAAAAGTGTTTTTTTTAAAACATTTTATTGGAATTTTGGAAATTGTTCTATACAATTTTATTATAATTTTAAGGTGTTAGGATTAGACTTTAATTTAGACTCAAGTGTTTACTGCTTTCCCGTTGATTGTCTTGTGCATTCTCTCACTGAAATATGCATATTTGCTAAATATGTGATGTATCTTCGCTAATGAAAAACATTAAAAAGTTTGTCTTGCGTGCAAATCAAAACAAAAATTTGGCCGTGAATTTAACTGAAAATCTCGCATTATGGATGTTATTATAAGATGTATATGTACAAAAATTCATAGAACAATTATGAATCTCTAAAAAATCTATGGGAAAGTAGTATCTTCGCTACCGGTAGCGGATTTACTTTCATTGGTAATGGAGTTACTGTGACTATTTGGTCAATTAATACAATAATTAAATGAATTGTGTGGCAAGAGATTATCTTATAAACAGGACATGACATTCCCACCTATCTGTACTCAGTCGTCATGTTACTCGTCAGTCGTCATGTTACTCATTTATAGACTATGGCCGGATGGCCAGTGTTTCCGTTATAAGCAATGGTGAAAATATATCTAACAATAAAAAACTGAAAGAAAAAATATCTAAAAATAACCGGATATACATGTAATAGGACTATAATCAGAACTTTCCTGACTACAAACGACTCGGCTCCATACTAGAAAAGAATGCTCAAATTTCAGACTGTGGGCGTAAGTCATGGAGCCTTACAATCTGTTCTATTTTATTGTTGCAGTACCTCTAATACAAAACTCACTGTGGGCTCTGCTGCTAGTTACAGAAGCAGTCTTTGTAGGCTTAGCAATTCCAGATACTCTTCCAATCTTTGAAGGAGGCTTTAGGCCAGTTGGCTTGGCTTCTTTGCTTGCCATAATGCCTAAAATAAAATATCACACAGCTATATAGGATAGCGTGATCGATAAAGTTTCTCAAACTACAAAATAATGTCAAGTTGAGTTTTCAATTATATATAATATTGTCATACATTATATATTATTATATTTACATAGAATCGATTTTCAATCCATCACTATCAAAATACTAAACGGCTAATTAGGTCTACCTAAAAGAATGTTATTTGGTTCCCGATACACATAACCACATTATTTTACCTCACCAAGCAACAAGGCTTCAACAGTTCTGGGGGTACTACAACGTGCACTACTCAACACACACAAAGACAATGTAACTGGCATAGTCATGCTTTTTTGTACTCCAGATAGACATAATCTAATAATTATGAAAGATAAATCTTCTACGGGCAAAACTTTGAGGTAGTTGATGCGACTCGAACTCAGGTCTCCGCAGATAAGTTGTGCCATTGCTGCAAGTGCTACCAACGCTCTACCACTACCTTCTGTTAAGCAGATTTATTTTCAAATATGACAGCGTTATTTGGAATCCATCTAAAATGCAATCTAGTCTACAAACTGAAAGTGGTCTAAAATAAAGCCTTTCACTTCTTCAATCTAATGTCATAATTACTATTAGTTACAAATATTGAATATTGTAACTAAATCATACTGCCGTACGGCAACAACCTCAATTTACAAAGCATTATAATTACGATTTCTTATTATTATTTAACCAAATGCACACCTGGGTTGCATTTATATAATGATATTTACAGTTAAAATTAAAAGAAATGCCTATGAAGGCGTAATTTACTGTTCTGACAAAAAATGAAAATAACACGATTTCAAGCTTTACAGGTAGAGCGTTAAGGTCAGAAGTTCAGATAATATGGCAGATCAGAGTTCCGATCCTGTGCAAACTGGCCTCGGATCGGCATAGTGATGTGAAGTATCATCCAGACGCACCGGTCCAATAATAAAAGCAGCAAAATTTAAAAAGCACGTAGTAAGAGCAATTGTGAATGTGGAAAAGCCGTCTAAATCAAGCAACCAATGGAACAGAGCAGATATATACTTAGCCTGGACAATCATGCCCACTGCAATTTGGAGTTATCAGCTCCTGGTCGGATGGTGACGCTACGTGAGCCTGGGTAACTTGGTGTCCAGAAGTTTGCTCGCGCGGTATCTGGGCTCAGGACACTGCCATCGACATTTCAAGACAACTAAACACTTGATAAATTAAGTTTTTGAATAATATTATAATTTGCTACCAAATATTACTATACATTTTTATTTTTGTTTAAGGAATTCATTGAGAAAAAACAACACTAAAACTATACTAAAAAAATAACTATGCAGTTTGCAAATTTTGTGGCAATCACACAATAACAATAATATGTTTCCCCATTGCAGATTAAATACGTTGTACTACTAGTAGACGTTTGACGCTAGACATCAATTGCATTAGAAGATGGCGACGCCTTAGACTTATTTCAGAGAATTTTATAATTTTTATCCTGTTTCAATAACTAGATTATACAACAAATAAAATACTTAGTAATATTTCATTGCAAATTATGATATTGTTATGGATGTGCATTCTTGCATCTTGATTGTGTAGGCAACTGCCAGCCTTCCAGTTGCACTAGTGAATATCCCAGCACCCAGATTAGGAGAGGTCGGATAACTTCCCAGATGGTAGAATCATCTTATATGATGGCTGCAGATGTACTATGCAGATGTACCCTACATATGTACTATACAGATGTGGACAGCTGCCTTCTATCATCTAGCAAGATTTATCAAGTTATCTATCGGCTGAGAACATATGGACACTTCACCATACAGTGGCATTGCTGCAAAAAACATTGCCTAATTATCTACTTAACTCTATTTAACTGTCTTGCAATGCATCCCATATATATATATATATATTCGCAAACATACGTAGGGCTTTTCGAAACAGAATTAAAAGCTAGATTCAATAACCACAAGGTATCATTCACACACTCAAAAAAAAAAACAGCACTGAACTAAGCAAACATATTTGGCAATTGAAAGACAGCAACACAAATTACAAAACACAATGGAAAATATTAAAAACTTGCAAAGCATACTCCAACACAAACAAA
>JAOQGN010309388.1:0-15045 GCA_027564295.1 Himantozoum antarcticum
TAGGACTGGTGGTTTTTGAGCCATTTTTGAGATAGCCTGTCATGATGTGATCCCCAGTTGCAGCTGTACGTTATAAATTTAACAGTAAAAAATGAACTATTTTAGCTTGGCTTTAGTAAAATGTCGCAAAAGTCCCTTCATTTCTTCTTCAGGTAAAGTTTTCCCCAGCAAGAAATATGTAATAATGTTGTCTCAATCATCTATTGCAGTCACTGACTGAGTGAATCAGTGAATGATGATTAATTTATAATCAGTATTTACAATATAATAATTGTATGATATTATTTGTTTATTTATTATTGAATAGCCCCAAGTGAATTGCTCTCCTAAGATGCTTCAAATTGATATATTACATGGTGGGGGAGCCACCTTGGTATAAAGGGGGGAGCCAAGCTTTGCAAAGGGGAAAGCCACCCAAAAAAAAATGTTGGCACTCCGCGCTCCCCCTTAACTGTTTTCTGCAGCCGCAACTGGTCATACCCCATATCAAAATTAGTTTGAGATCAAACACTAATTTTGCTTTGGTGACTGTGAATGTGTGAGATTGCAATGCTAGTTGAAATCCTTGCCCAGATAATATTTATATCACAGTAGCAACCTGGTACAAGCAATGGTAGCCAAATTATCATCAAAGAACAAGTTGAAAACAAACATAGCAGATAAAGTGTGTAAGATTGTCATAATAAATATAATGCAAGTTTAATTATATACCTTGGATGATTCTCTATATTTTCTGCAACTACATCACATATGTTTGCTACATCGCAGCTCAAGCATCCATGTGGTTGTAATATGCTGTTTTCCATAAGAGCCTCCCACAACGTTTTCAACTGCACATGTCTTAGGAAATGTTGTAGCCATAGCTAGCATATGGTTATTTTTGTTGATGCTAGAATGTTATTGTTTGTTTCAAAAGGAGATAACATGCATTGAAGTGAAGTATTTTGACACCGTAGTAAATATTAGGAAACAGTTCCGATATAATTAATGGTACATGTACATGTATATATACAAATCTTAAATTAGAGTGGGCTTAAAATTTTCATTTGAAAAGGAGTGACAACTCTCAAAACACAAAACACTTAGCAGCATGCTAGAGGGAAGGCAACTTCCTAACATTAGCAGTTATCTATGTTAGGATAAGAACACACATTGTATGCAGTTATCCGGGATTAAGGAGAAGTGGGTGTACTTATCCTGCTTATCCATATGCAGGATTGTAGCAGATAAGGACTAATTTTGCGCAGTGATTCTGTGTAGAATTTTGCAGATAATCCATTATGCAGTTTGTAGGCCCACTGGTTCTCACTCAAAATTAAATAAACGATTAATGTGTTGGCATTGTATTCAGAGATGCCTCTAAATGGTGCAACACGACTAATGATATTGTGAAAATCTAAGGTTAACTTCCTTGGTGGATCAGTAGCATGCCTCTTTCATGTCTGTTTGGGGCCTTTTTGAGTTCGTTTTGAACTCTCTATGACATCTGTTTGAGACATCCTGTCCTGGTTCATTCTAGCTTGGAACCTCTTTAGACCTTTTCGGGGATTATTTCCAACTTCTGAACCTGTCTCAGTCACATTTTGGGCCTTTCCCGTGCCTTTTCATTTTCTCTAGGAACGAAAACGGTTTCGAACTAACCTCAAATGATCAAAGTCAGCCGTTTCCTATCAATTTATTTTTCTAAGAAGGATATTTTTTCCCAAAAAAATGTTCCCCTTGTGGTCATACCTTTGTCAAATAACGACTCCATACGAAAACTCCCCAATACTGCCAGCACCTTAGTTAGGACCATTATAACCACTTTAAATTAAGTTTCACGTGGCTATCTATACCATTAGTACCTTCATTATTTTTACACTTACTGTTATACCATCATAGCTACCTAAAATTAAAATAATTTTTTAGTGCACAGGCCGACATGAGTTTTGTGACAGGGTACAAGTAGGACTACGTAGATTTATTTAGCGTGACGCATAACTTCGTTGGCAACAGAACCACAGCCAATGACAAACCTATGCAATCACAATACAATTTAGCTAAAACACAATATTGTGATCGGACTATTATAAATTAATAATAATGATAGATATTACATTATACAATTAACTAATAAAAAATTGCAATAATGTTTACTTTCTATGTTACTTGGTATGTTGGTTAATTGAATTTGCCATAAATCTGTCACTTGTCTACCAGAACATCATGAGTTATCGCGATATAGCTTATTAACACAGGAAACAACCTCTAAGAATTAATGTATTTATGAAAAAAAACTGAATATGCTTTGTTCGCTTTTGTAGGGAGTTCAAAGACTTTCTTTTGCATACAGCAAGTGAAATGGTTCGAGTAAAGTCCTCTAAGCAGGCTACAAAAGGACCCAAGAGGCTCCAACTGGAATGAAACAGTAATGGGAGTGCCTAAAGAGGAGCGAAAGTGGCGCACCATTGAGCCAAGAAAGAATAAACTAAATTTAATATGTTATGAATTTTACCAATATTGTTTATTTGGATCATAAACTTAGCTTTTGCTTTCCGTTTGCTCTGTTACTCACTCTGCATAACCCGACAGAGTACTACTGGTTGCTCACATTATTATTTATGGTTGATTGTACAAGGCAATAAACAAGCAAATATTGAAGTGCATTGTTACCAGAAAACCATCACTACATCTGCTAGATATTCTTAAGCATTGACTTCAGATATTTCTCATTATATTATAGACAAACTAATTATATTCAAAGTAATTTTTAAAATTTAGTCTCCAGATTGTGGATGCCAGCGCTTGTAATGCCGGGCAACTGCAACATAACTAAATGTCAAAGTTGGAAAAGTTTTCTCACAACCAGGAAAGGAACAATGTCGTGCTTGGCATAACTTACATCGTGTGAACCTTCTTTTATTGCCAGACATTTCTTGAGATCCAAGTGCATGACATGTACGACACTCCATTGCTGATAGGGTTTTATTTATTGTGATCTCAATGTTAGTAGCTGGTGTTGGTGGATCTTTATGCACCGCTCTTTGATGCGCTTTACAATGACTATTGTGAGAAATGCTCTGGCCGCATAGTAGGCAAATGTACTTACTGCACACTCCACAAATGCTGCCATATTCATCAAATCTAACTGTTTCTGTGGAGGATGCCTTGCAAGGACACATCAGTAGATCAATGCTTTCAGAAAAATAAGCGGCTCTACGGTGCGTACTACCTTTACGTTTCACCTTCTTTATCACTTGGGGCTTATTTGCAATTGGAAACTTTGCTTCATTTGTTTCTCGAATTCCAATTTCCAGGATGAGATGTTTTGGATCTGGCATTGCCAATATATGTCTAAACTTATTTGATTGAGGCAAGGCTTTGACAATATTTATCTTGCTACCTTGTTGATTACCTTTAGCAGTATGATATTTCAGGTAATGTATGTGGAGCTTATTTGAACTGAACTCATCCAATAATGGATTGACACAAACTGGAACTGAACATTGTGGTTTCTTACACAGTTTGCACTTTCTAAATCTACCGCAGACTGAACCAGCAAGTGATCCGACAGCACAGCAATTGGTGTTTTTACATTGCAATACTGAGATACTGTTATTCAGCACAATTTGTTCTTCTGTAGCAGTGAGAGGAGGATCATTGTGCAAGTTTCGAAGATGATTAGCTGTGCTTGAGCTAAATTTGATTGTGCAACCGCACAGCAAACATGTAAAGAAGCCACATTGTCCACACTTGCTGATATACTCTGTAACTTTCTTTGTTTCCACCAGAGCAGAGGAACAATCACAGATGAGGAAATTAATTCTTTCCGAAAATGACCCTTGGAAATGTGACTTGTTTATTTTTCTTTGCGTGTTTAGTACTGCCATTGCACGGATTGAACAGTTGGAAGTAAGCCGTGACTTTTTAAGTTGTTCTACACATCGCTGACTTTCTTCTAATATCGAAGCCTATGGTGATAGAAGAACAATATTAGTAAAACTTGAATATTAGTATTATTAGTAATACGTTGCAGTGATGTTGTGTATTATGCAACAATATTGTGTCAACTTGCTCCGTAGTGCAGTGACCTCAATACATATTGAACATATATCTTTGGCTATTGCCATCTGGTGCTCTGCAAAAATTCACTTAAATTATCTCATATTCAGAAAACTGAGTTATTTACAATAGTTTCATATTTACTGAGAACTATATCCTCAAACATTTAGCATCTCATTCTTTCATCGCATACTTCATCCCAATCTCATTGGTGCTACAATGGATTCCCAGATTGCCCGTTGCGTAAAAGTTGATTTTGATGACAAACTACATATTGTGCTGATGCGCTCAATTCTGTCAAGGTATCTCCATCATTTCACATGTGTACAACTATTCGTCAATGAGATCTAAAAGCATGACTTGAACACTTACCCAGCCTGAATTAATGATATTGACTTGTTGATCGAGAGCTGAAACTGTAAATTCCTCAATGATCATTATTCTACTTGGAATCTTGCTGAGCATGTTTTCCACAGCAATATGTCTCATGAGGGATAGCAACTGAAACATAGATCATGAAATCAACTCAATACCGCTTTGCACTGTTACTTGCTTAAATTACAAATGTGTACGTCATAGACATGTGCATGCATTCGCGTGCATGAGTATGAACCTAAGTAGTATAAAGTGAGCAGATCGGTACCCCCTGTGAACTTTTTCCAACCAATCACAGAGCTTCTAACGAGCTCTAAGCCAATCAGAAGAGGGCAAAATGCAAGAAAAATGAGGAAAAGCTCTAAAACAACGTCCAGAGTCCAGAAAACTCTAAAAATAACTCTTAATCCGGCATTCTGATTGGTCGAGACCCTTTTCTCACCTCCTCTCTTGACAACTCTTGAAACAGGAACCTGCGGCCTGTAAATACCAATCTAGCAACCGCGAAGCATCCCTAGCAACCATCAATTCAATCAACCAAACACAATCGAGCATAGAAAACATCTCCGTAGCCGGGCGGCGCTTACAACAAAGTCCACCAACCCTGCGCCGCGAACGACCTTGACTCTGAGCCTGACATCAGCCGTGCCGTATGAAGGGGGTGCCACCGAGAGGGTGGGAGCGACGGGATGATGGCCTGGCGGCGTCCTGCCATCCGAACGGAATTCCCGGCATTCGTTCCGCCGGTCGTGCCATCTCGAACTAACGGGTGATGCTAACGAATGCTTTCGGGGGAAGATAATATCGTTTTTGATGGTCTATTATCATTATTTTGAATGTTTGAAGATGACATCGTTTTGGATGGATCATCACCATCGTTTTGGTAGCTTACATCGTTTTGGTACCTTATGTCGTTTTGACTGTTTGAAGATGATAAGATTTTGGATGGACCACCATCACTGTTTTGGGTTTTTTATTTTGTCACATCGTTTTTGTACCTTACATCGTTTTAAATGTTTGGCGATGACATCGTTTTGGATCAACAGTCACCATCATCAGCGGCTTCTTTATTTTGGAAACATCTTCTTAAATTGATGTTTGAAGATAATATCGTTTTGGATAGATCATTTTTTTTAAATTGTTTAAAAACATTTTAAAAAGTTTTCTTTTATACAAAATAATTTTCAAAAAATATGTTTAAAAAACTTCATTTGAAAAACAAATTTGTTAAAAAAATTATTTTAAATTTCTTTTTATATTGTTTACAAACAAATTTCAATTTTAAATTAAATTTTAAATTTTAAAAAGAAAATTTTAAATGAAGTTTAAAATTTAAAACTTAAAATTATTAAGTTTTAAATTAAATTTAAAATTGAAAACAAATATTTTCACTTTTAAATTCAATTTAAAATTAAATTAAAATTAAAATTAAATTTAAATTTTAGAAAACTTTAAATTTGTTGAAAACGTTTTCCGAAAAAAAGAAAATATGATGTAATATAGACAATGTAATATAATTGTGGAGTAGCTCTGTTTCATAAGTATCTGATGGTGATGCAATTGATGACGAGTGTATTGCAGTCATAGTAGTAAAGAAAGCACGGAATACACTCGCACTCGATTATTAAGGATTGAGAATGTTGTCATTGACCTGACAAAGGATGAATTTAGTGATGAAACCGATGATAGTGATGATGAAGGCAGTGATATGGATATCGAGAGTGATGGAGAACAATATAATACTCAGACAATTATACATGTAGTTTACAAACCAGTGGGAATTTCAGAGAATGCGAAAGAGATAGCAACAGCAAAAAATAAACAAATGGTTTGCATCCGTAACCACCCAGGAAATATGAAAGACACTTCAAAAACTCAACAAATAATTAACTTTCATAACCAAATGGTGTGTATCCATTATAGAGAACAATGATCTGACTGTGGAGGATTACTATCACGATCAGACCAGCACATCTGTTGTAGAGTGTTTATGTTTCATAAACATAAAGCCACCATACAGAGGTCTGTGTGAATGTCAAAAGCGATGTATACTCTAGCATTTCGCTGTAGATTAGTAATCAAGTACTGACACGGACAATCTAATAATTCATATTTACTCACATAGTTCCTTACGTATTTTATTTGTAGTAAACTGTCGGTATATAATTCATTTATTTTGCAAACAATTGTACTGTGTTGTTCTGTTCAATTTCACAACCACGCAATAGTAGCATAGAATTTATTTGCTTTGGAAACGATTGCACTGTGTTGTTCAATTTTCAGGAACGTAAACGGTTGAATATATCTTTGTAAACGATTGTACTGTGTTGGCCAACTTAAAGTAAAGTAAACGATTGAATATATAAATATACAAAATATATAAACAAATCGCTTTTAGGTTTAGGTTTATAGCAGGAGAGTAGTTTATGCAGAAGACAAATACATAACAAATGGGTACAACAATGGACGTACGTTTGAATGATCTGTAGTTGTTGGAGGTTGACAAAGCGAGAGTGGAGATCAATGGGGTGTTGTCAGAGGCAGCAAAACCTGTCGAGGTAGAGAAGATCGCAGAGGGTAATTTGGAGAGCGAGGCGATAGCGGTAGGCGAAGAACCGAAGTCTGTTAGACTGTCTGGTCTCCTACCACAATCTTTAGACATAGATGACGATGAAGAGACTAACGAAATAAGAAACGATTTAGAGATAACCTAGAAGTTGTATGGTGTGGATGCCTTGACTGAAAGAGAGTTGTTGCAGGAAATTTTTCTTCCCACATCGGTGTTCGTTTGGTTGGTAAACATATTGAGCCGTTGGCTGTGGGCTGTCCATTCATCCAAGACAAAACAGAGGTATGCGCCAGATGTGCAAAAGCGCTAGAACTTATGAATGGGTGCAGGGATTTCAAACATGAAAAAACAGAAAATGCATTGCTCATCCTTGAAGCAAACTGGATCATTGACAGCCCACACGATTTGGCAGTTTCATACCCAGATACGTTGAAAAGCCAAATTCTGGAAAGTGAATGGAATGCGAAGTCTGCTAACTTCCCGTATGCAACCTTGTCTTGTTTCAGAAATGAATATAAATCAGGCACAGTGTGAACTCATCCGCAGAGTTCGTGATGCATGCAACAGCACCCCTCACAGAAGACTGCAAAAATGATCGGTTTCAATAAATCTACAAAAGGAATAAAATCAACTCGTGTCTGTTGATGCTTATGACGTTGTGTAAGGGAATTGTTGTCGAACTGTGACAACAACTGGTATACTACCTACAGAAAAGGTTTATTTATAATAGGAGACCAATCTGTGTTTACTCACAGATAATACGTTGATGAGAACAAAGACAGGTGGGTAGATGAGCCAACGGCAAATGCTACCGACTGGAAAACCAACTATGGAAGAGTCTACAATAGAGGATGCGAGGGATCAACCTGAAGGAGTGTTGATGGAAATGAGGGAGACAGTTGCAGACACATTGCTCGTGACAAGCGGACTGGTGAGTGGGCGTCTGATGGCACGTCTGAAAGCACGACCTTTGGCTAGCATAATTATTCTGATAATAATGGTGGTGTCTACAGCCGTCATTGTTAGATTAACCGCGAAGTCATTGTTGTATGGTTGTATGTCCACGAAGGTGTCATGGATATATCTCGTGACATTCCCTCCAATGGAGATAATCGATGGCTAATCATTGATGACTTCATGCAGGAGAGCGGAGGTATGCCAGAGACAGAATCCTTGTATACAAAGATGAGTCATCACTGATATATTAGCATTTTTTGTGTGGTTCAGAATCTGTTTGCCAGAAATAACAGAATTATTTCACTTAACACATACTATTTCTTCTGTTCCACAACCCTCGGGACGGAATGTCGGTTACGTATTTAGCACGACAGGCATTTCCTAGGAAGGTTAATTTTGTTCAGTAAGCATATGAAGACGCAACTCAACAACCGCACAGTTTGGTTTTAATATCTTTGCAACAGGACTCTGACAAGCGTGCTTAACTCATTGGTAATTTTTTGCTTCAGACTACAAACACATGGTGGCATATTCACCAAAGTGAATGCCATACAGCGCTGTATAAAGCTAACGATAGGTCATGAAGGGCCTCAGTTGCACACCTCACCCCGAAAGGAAGATATCTGATAAAGTGAAGTCTGCAAACAAATACCATGGTTTCCCCACGAATGAGACGCAGTGCTCGTTCTTTGATGGCACTAAACGCTGTAAGGGAGAGGTCAGTCGTCTTGTCATGAAATAAGCCAAAAAAGATCTGATAATGACATTGGTTGAGTGTGCCCAAAATATTATAAGAGGGAACGTCCTATGTCGTCCGCACAGTATAAACATCTCGCTTAACACAAACGGCACTTGGAGCAGTAAATTGTGAGCAAGACAACGTTGGTCAAAAGGAGAGATATCCTACAGAGAGGAGGCTTTACTGGAGCACTGATTGGCCACATCATCTCTCTCATTAGCTGTCTCATCAATCCCCCCAAGAGATAACAATGATATTTTTTGAGAAATATTACCTTGTTGATCAAGAACAACATGATACGGAACAAAAAAGTAGACCCTTGACAGAAACAAAGGTTGTTGCACAGAGACACGACCAATATAACCACTGCAACCCAACAGCAAGAGAGTAGTGAAATAGGAATTGAACGGAATGAGGAAGGTCATGAATGATCCCGACATGAGTGATCAAGATAAAGTAATAAATCATTCACAGGTAATAAGCCAATGTCTCAAAGCCTTACAAAAGACAAAAGCTGGTGAGTAATACCATTGCATCGGTTCCAGCCAACGACTCTTTCTGAGAACAAGCTGGTGCCACCAGTTCCGGGAATCATGCCTATTGAGATAGTAGCTTCACCGATAAAACGTCCCACATTTTCTGGTTTTGACCTCCAAAGAACCAGAATTCCACAAAAAAACAAAAGGATTTGAGGAAGGGTTATCAGAAGAGGATGAGAGTTTGGCCGAAAATGTAGCAAAGGCAAAAATAAGTTAAAAGGTTGTGGGTTCTGAAAATGCTTTGAAGGGGCGAGCATGGTCCCGACGCAAGACAAGCAAACCCTGGCTTTTGGGATCATGGGTTACCAAGTAAGAACAGTGACCACCTTGACAGTCACTAATACCTATGATGAAGATGTGTGCACACAAAAAAGGAGAGTTACGCAACAGTATATCTTGCCTAAACAGATACCAGTCGCTAGAGATCAATGCCAGATAAACATACACTTACAATGACAGTCCCATACGATGGTCGTGAGTCAGCACAATTTACACTGATTGTTATGCACTGGAAAATGGAAGCACTACCTCGGTTTTTGATCGTAATTGGGAAAACTATGACTGGTGGATTTATCGTTGGAGATATGTTCCGAAGTTCGAAAAAAGTTGTTATTTATCAAGTATGGAAAGAGGGAATGGCAAATATAAAGGCATAAAACCCATACCACACAACGTTTATTTTATATTCGACAGGAAAATTCCCAGATAAATGGTCTGGATAAAATGTATACTGTTTCCGTGCAGATACACACTTTGAACAAGTCAGATGATAAGTATTGCCTCCCAGAGCTTTATCTTGAACCCGTAAAACTTTCAGTGTTGGGAGGTTCCTCTACATTGGTGTTTGCAGCAAAATCCATCAGAAAAGAAGTCATTCTAGACTGGCTCTCTGGACAAAATGCTTACACACTCCACAAACATGGTCGGAATCATTTTCCACGTCTTCACACAATGGTTGCTGGTATTAGAGAGCAGGTGCAAGTCAATCTTATGGATGTGGGGTCCCACTATGCATACGATTGAAACGTTAAGTATCTTCTCACGGCGATCGATGTTTTTAGTCGGAAAGGATGGGCTCTACCCTTATTGTCCAAAAGCAGATCGAGTGTTGCCACTGCCCTTGAAGAACTATTTGATCAGCATAGATTTGCAAAAAAGCAGAAGGACAAAGTAAAGAGTTATACAACTACAAAGTCCAAGACGTTCTCAAAAGCTATGGTACTAAACATTTCAGTACTGAAAACGAAGTAATTAAAGCTTCGCTTGTCGAACGGTTCAACCAAACACTTCATGGAAAAATACACAGACACCTCACCGCCACCGATGGAAACGGCTATGTCAATGTTCTTCATGAATTTGTTGCTGGCTACAATGCGACGATACATTCCACAACGCGTCTAGCACCCGACAATCTTACCATAGACAACCAAGAAGACGTGTGGGAACGACTTTATGGAGAGATGGATAATGGAAGTGTGACAAAACCAAAATGTGTGCCAGGGGATAGTGTGAGGATCAATAGGTCATTGGGAGCTTTTGGTAGGGATACACATCTCAGTAGAGTGAGGAAATTTTCATAGTTGCAGAAGTTTTGAGAGGAACCGTTCTATCACATACAAAATACGTGACAAAAACGAACAGTTAGTCAGAGGAACCTTTTCCACGCAAGAACTGCAGAAAGTGAAGCGTCCAGAGACCTCTTCTATAGAGGAGATATTGCCTCGTCACAAGCGAAATGGTCACAAACCAGAGAACTTTGTGAAATGGCTTGGTTACCCAGATTTTTTTAAGTTGGAAAGTGGAAAGTCGAGACAGTGTCTAGTGGTATGCTCCATTTGTATAATGAGAGCAGTAAAGGTGCGTAGACCAACAGTTTAGCCATGGCTTCTCTCCTAGTGACACTTCCATCAAACAGAAATGCAAAAGAGTTCCCTCAAAATACCGGTTCGACATACACGGTAAAACTGGACAGACCCTTAACACTATCAGCGGGACAATGGGAGGTGGGTCTTGTATACATGATATACCCCATGTCTTGGCCAAATGTATCGATTGATATAATAAAGTTGACTCTACCCATAACGGTTATGCAGGCTAATGGAGGTACTTCGACGACTGATAGGGTGTATGAGGCTATGAGCTTGGAACACACGAAAGCCAGAACTCTCCCGACATCCGGGAGGCTTTTCATCGCTGTATGTATATGTGGACGCTGTGGAACCTCGTCCGCTGGGAGACGTTCTCGCTCCTCTCCCTCGCGTCATTCCAGTAACAGCAACTAAGCAATTGAACATATATACCGCATTCGATAACGTTCAGTACATGCCACTAACTGCTCTCAGAACAGACATCATAACCGTCTACATTAGACGAGACAATGGTGAACCGGTTCCATTTAGTGGTGGTAATGTAGTCCCTGCCATCAACATTCGTCCCGGGAAGGCATCGTCTTACAAGGAAATGCTTAATCTATATAACACCATTTGTTCATGCATTGCCTCGTAAAGCAGAGTTTTTTTCCCACCACCACACACACATGCACACACACACCGAACAAAGGATGATCGTCCCGTATGTAAGTCAAGACTCTTTTGTCTTTTACTCAGATTACTATCGAAAGCAAAATGGACACGGAATTACCGTTTTCAAAGGTAAAGAAACGATGAACGGACACGGTCAGTGGAGTTTGTTCAGTGGCATTCGTAAGGGTGCTGCTCCTTTGTTCAAAAGAGGGTCTGCAACGGTAGGGAAAAAACTATTGTCGACTGGTCTGGGTATGCTAAAGGATGTCATCAGAGCAGAGAACACTAGAGCATCTGCAAAATATCATTTTGCTACAGCTGGGGTAATGATTTTGAAGGATGGAACCGGTCAATTTATGGGTGATAGTGATGATGAAGTCGAACCACCACGAAAACGCCTACGTCAGCATGTCGTCGCCACAGCAGTAGCTGCTAGAAGAGTTCCCACCCTAGACGATATCAACGTCCTCCTTTGATGGTTCCATCTGATCAACAATCTTGATTGACGCGAGTAGGGAGAAAGAAGAGGATGCAGCAGAATCACAACATTTTTGCTTAGTTACAATTAAATAAGTATTCTTGTTGGTTTCACATTACTCATTTAGGTGTAAGATTTAGACGTTCGAGGTTGTTCCTCAATAGTGTTACGGCAGCATGGGATATAGGCGCACACAAAATATATCGAGAGTCGTCGGACAGCATGTCAACTGGCTTTGAGCTTTTGTGACACCTCATATACACACATCTGTTCTAGGTGTAACATGGGTCGAGGTTTCACCGGTTCACGAAAGTCAAACCAATGTCGTCGAATTTGACATTCCCTGAACCGACGGTTCTAATATCTAACATATAATTTCTTAAATATACATATGTTCACATGGATGTGGCTATGAAAACAACAAACGGTCACACTATTGGAGCCGATGCAGGCAACGCAGTCGTCATTCGCGGAGAGAACTTTATGCACAGTATATTTTCATCGGCAACTTTCAAGATAAACGGGCAAGACGTGGAGTATGAACCATACTATGCCCACCATGCCTACCTCGAAATCTTCTTGTTCTATGACACGAGTGCAGAGGCAGCCTCAATGGATGTTTCATCTGGAAGTGATGTTTCATCTTTTGCTAACCTCCCCGACGATGTGAAGACCGCATGAAGGCTCAGAATTTTTGGTGATGGTAGCAGCTTTTCATACTATGGGAAGTTGCGTCTGAGCATTTTTGAGCAGGAGCGGTACATCTTTCCGGGCACTCTCTGAGTGCTTCAACTTCGCTAAACCGAGCTGTCATTTTGAGGACTATCGACAACTGACACTCCCGCTGGTGGGTGTTAATTCTCCATTAAGAAAGTTCAACTTTATGTAAGAAAGATAACGGCTAATTCAACCGGTCATGTGGCTCAGTTAACTGTACTGGTGAACGGAGGGGAACTGAAATATCCCATCAATTAAGCCGGGACACCATTTCACGTTGTTAGAGCTAGATTAGAGGAAGGTCGCATATATCCGTATAACACCATGGACCACACCCAAAAATTCTCATATGTGGAGTCATCGAACTTGATGCAAAAACTGGTGACTACACCAATATCCCGATAAGTCTTAAGCACAACATTTTTTCCGTCGAGCTTCTTGTCGATGGGTTCCCATTTAGAAACATTACGATCCTAACTTTACCCCTAAAAGCTATGCACACTCATACATGAGTCTTATGGCATCTGTGGGTGTCACCTACCCTGAAACCTCAAACGGTCTGACGTCCTCGGCTTACGCCAACGGACTCACCTTTTTGGTTTTGATCTCACCGGTGATCCTATGTGTGAGCGGGGTTCTGGAGCCGGGTTCACTTGCGTAAGAATGGTTCGCTCAAACTAAACGTTCCGTTTTCAGAACCGACCACTCACACCCTCAGCATAATTGTCTATCAACTGCAAGATAACCTTATCTTGATCATCCACGAGCAGCGGGTCACCTTTGCTAGTCGTGGTCTTTATTAATGACCCGGACACCATTACAACATCCATTGTTGTCCCAGTGGTTACCTACGACATATCCTCACAGTGCACATAATTATGATGGAGAAGATATTGACAGAGTCATCCGTCAGGTTTGTGGTCCTCGTTTCAAGGGAGTGATTTCTCGTCATGAATTTGATGTGTCCTTTCCCATAATCGGGATGGATTCTATCTCATTATAAACCAGACCTCTGATCAACCCGGCGGGCATTGGTTCGCCGTCAGCTCGTCCGGTTTGCATGTGATTTTTTTCTACTGTTGCGAACTACCTCCATCAGCTTCCGATGACTTGGAGTCAACTCTTCGGCAACGCTCCTGAGGTAAAGTGTTTACACGCATGAGGTGCAGGCTCCAGGGACTCCTCTCAACCGTTTGCGGATTCTACTGTGATAGGTTCCTCATACTACTCTCAAATCGATGGACCGTTCAACGATTTGTCAATCGGATGGTAACAATTCCCGGAGGAAAAATACATGACCACACAGTCAGATACACTGTGGTTTGTCTTTAAGTGTTGGTCGTATTCTTGGTGATGGTGGAACAGAAGGATGGAATGGCACTAATGTTTATGGATCTGGTACTCCTAAACCGGCGGCAACAATCGTTCCGTCTACAGATACATCCTTTGTCTAAAGACTGTATACTTTTCAGTTACCTCATATTATCTAATGATTTGTTTTTCTGTTCCATTTTCTTTCTGCCATGTATATTTACACAAAGAAAACAAAAAACGTTTGCAAACACAAACCATATGTTCGTTCGGTTGGTTATGATGGTTGAGTTGTTCAGAGTAAATCGAGACAATGATGACTCTTTCTATGAATGCAAACACAAACCATATGTTCGTTTGGTTGGTCATGATGGTTGAGCTGTTCAAAGTAAAACTAGACAATGATGACTCTTTCTATGAATCATAATGCACACGATGGTGACAAATGGTTGACACGACTTAGTTTTAGCAAACGATGCAATCTACAATCTAGTCAAAACAAAAATCCAAGATCCTATGCTTCGAAAAAAACCAGTGGTACCACGATTAGTGGAACAAGCACATCTCAAACGATGCGCACGAGCAAACGAACAAAACTTAACGGTGCTTGCCTTTTTAAAAGTACGTAGGTTCCAGACGGATAGAAGGCAAACGATGCACGTAATTATTACA
Organism: Himantozoum antarcticum; assembly: GCA_027564295.1. Lineage (NCBI taxonomy): Eukaryota > Metazoa > Bryozoa > Gymnolaemata > Cheilostomatida > Bugulidae > Himantozoum > Himantozoum antarcticum. The sequence goes on from JAOQGN010309388.1 coordinate 14,921, forward strand.
AAACGGATTGTCTGTTTGGTGCGGAAACGATCTGCCCCCCCTCCCCCCCCCCCCCCCCCCCCCCCCCGCCCCCCGCTGCACCGAGCCGCGGGCCGCCCCCCCCCGGCGCCTGGACGGGACCGCAC
>JAOQGN010309499.1:0-15028 GCA_027564295.1 Himantozoum antarcticum
ACCTCTTGCCCTTCGATTAGAAAGGAGCCCGTCTCTCCTCCCTCCTAACCATACTAGATTGTCTTTTTATTAGAAAAGAAACGGTCTCTCCTACCTTTTAACCAGACCAGAAGAAGACTACCGCCCCTACCTATTGGTCGTACGATGAGGATTAAAGCAGACAAAAGGACACTTACTTTTTCTCTTTTTCAACTCTCGAATCTGCTGCTCCAGACTCTCGTCCTCGCTACTGGTAGCGGGACTGTAGGTGGGGTCGTGTCTGGCTCCCCCCGGCGACCATGCAGCGGTGCGCATCTGAAAAGACAAAGAACAGTGTCTTAGAAAGATGCATACAAAACCTGATTATAAAAATAGAAAAAATATACAGAACACACAAGTGCAAAAGATGTTTACTTCTTTTAAAACAATGTCCACGGTTTGCAACACGTTCTTCTAAGAACGTCGTCCGGCGTTCTTCCAAGAACGTCAGTCAGAAAAGCATACGCTAAAGAACTATAATAAAAAAAGCACCTCTCAAGGTTTGTTTACTTTTTTCAAAGCAATGTCCATGGTTTGGGATCATCGGTTTTTAAAAAGAAATGTCCATATAAGATATCGTTGTATAAGATAGTTTTAAGAAGATGCATACAAAACTTGTTTATACAAATACAAAAGAATATACAGAATACACAAAGATACAAGAATAATTTAGTTCTTTTCAAACAATGTCCATGGTTCGCAAGACGTTCTTCTAAGAACGTCGGCCGACGTTTTTTGAGAGGGTATAAAAATATCAGAGTTTCAGAAATGGATCCCATATGCTCACACCATTACTACTACCATCGAGACACCATTAGTTACACTCAAAAGCAATACGCGCACAGACTACAGAGAAAGTAAGGAACGGACATAGCTGACATAACGGACATTTTAAGACCCATACAAAGCTGGTTTATACAAATACAAAATTATACAGAATACACAAATTGTTACTTTTTTAAAAAACAACGTCCATGACCCGCAAGATGTTCTTCCAAGAACGTCTGCCGACGTTGTTTTAGAGGATACAAAATATAAGTTTTTTTAAAAAAGAATAGAAAAAAAGATGCATACAAACTTGTTTATACAAATGCAAAAAATATACAGAATACACAATACACAAATTGTTACTCGTTGTCTATGTAAATATAAAGAAATATACAGAATACACAAATTGTAACTTTTTTAAAACAACGTCCATGACCCGCAAGACATTCTTCCAAGAACGTCGGCCGACGTTGTTTTAGAGCATACAAATATAAGTTTTTAAAAAAGAAATGAAAAAATGATGCATGCAAAGCTTGCTTATACAAATACAAAATATACAGAATGCACAACTTGTTACTCGTTGTTTTTACAAATAAAAAATATACAGAACACACAAATTGTTATTTTTTTAAAACAATGTTTATGGCCCGCAAGACGTCCTTCCAAGAACGTCTGCCAACGTTGTTTTAGAGGATACAAAATATAATTTTTTTAAAAAAGAAAAGAAAAAAAAAGACGCATACGAAGCTTGTTTATACAAATCCAAAAATATACAGAATACACAATACACAAATTGCTACTCGTTATTTATACAAACACAAAGAAATATGCAGAATACACAAATTGTTACTTTTTTTAAGACAAATGTCCATGGCCCGCAAGACGTTCTTCTAAGAACATCGGCCGGCGTTCTTCCAAGAACGTAGGCCGACGTTCTTCTAAGAACGTAGGCCGACGTTCTTCTAAGAACGTCGGCCGGCGTTCTTCCAAGAACGTAGGCCGACGTTGCTTTAGAGGATACAAAATATAAGTTTTTTAAAAAAAATAAAAAAGATGCATACAAAGCTTGCTTATACAAATACAAAATATACAGAATACACAAATTGTTACTCGTTGTTTATACAAATAAAAAATATACAGAACACACAAATTGTTACTTTTTTTAAAACAGTGTCCATGGCCCGCAAGACGTTCTTCCAAGAACGTCTGCCGACGTTGTTTTAGAGGATACAAAATATAAGTTTTTTCTTGCAAGAAAAAGAAAGACGCATACAAAGCTTGTTTATACAAATACAAAAATATACAGAATACACAATACACAAATTGTTACTCGATGTTTATACAAATAGAAAAAGATACGGAATACAAAAACATGTTTTTTTTTTAAAACCACCTCCATGGCCCGCAAGACGTTCTTCCAAGAACGTCGACCGAAGTTGTTTTAGAGGATACAAAATATAAGTTTTTTAAAAAAAAATGAAAAAAGACGCATACAAAGCTCGCTTATTCAAATACAAAATATACAGAACACACAAATTTTTACTCAATGATTATACAAATAAAAAATATACAGAACACACAATATTGTTCTGTATATTTTTTAAAATACACAGAACAATATTGTATTGTTCTGTTGCCACCGGGACGTTTCTGAAGGTGGCAACGTCCCGGTGGCAAAACAGAAAATGTACAACAGCCAGACTCTGGAAAGAAAAAAAGTAGTGTAGATCAGTTCCGCCGCGTGGGCGCACCGTTACCCCCGGATGAACGAGTAGAACGAGGAAAAAGCGGGGGCCGTCGAACAGGCGACGCGAAAGACACGAAAAGACCGATGACGCGACGGTGCGAGACCGGATGCGACGAAAAAAAATTGTTTTTCTTCTCGAGATAGTTCCCTTCTCATCCCTCGCATCCCGTATCTCGCATTCACGCGTAGACCGACGGTTTGCGTCAAAAAACGGAAAACGAGAGGTGGGGATTTGGCATCGATAGGGTGCGTCGCATCTTCGAAAACGACGTCGGTCCCGTCGCGTCCCCGGTCGCGCGTCAACCCTCGCGGCGGATTCAAAGGATGACGTCAAACAACAACGAAAAAGAAAACCCGGCCGCCGTCCGAACGTCGCATCCGAATGTCGCATCCAAATGTCGCATCCGAACGTCGCATCCGAACGGGGGTCAGATGTTCGCGTGGAACGTTGTTCCTCGTCGGGCCTCGCATCAACCGGCCGTCGCGGCTCGCCGTGGCTCTTTCGTTAGCCCCGCGAGTCGTCCGAGGGGGTGCGCAGGGGGCCCTCGCCCGGCAGGATGGGGCAGCTGGCACCGGGTCGCGACGTCTGTGGCGTCCGGCGAGACACGGATAAACGTCGTCCGGTGGCGTACCGCTCCATTATCGCGCTGACTCGCAAGCGCTATGGACCCATCCGGAGACAAAGACGCATTCATTAAGTCGTTCCTTCCGTCTAGCGATTGGGAAAGATGGTCGCTCGATACAAAGTTTGTCAAGGGTATCGAAGAGGAGAACTTGAGAGAGCAGAGGTTGGCCCTCTGGGGCGAAACGGACCCCTCTTCCGTTCCGGCCATCGCCCCGGTTATGGAATACGCGCGCCGCGAAGAGGAAAACGTCGTTTGTCTCGCGGGTGTCGTGGCGGCGTCCTCGCAGTGGATTAGCGAGACGAGGAGCTCAGACGGTGACACTCTTCTTCACCGCGTGTCTCGCCATTGCTCTGCCTGAATCATCCGACGAGTTTTTGTGGCGGGCGAAATAGGGCACCCCATCATTGACGCCGACGGCAACACCTCCCACCACATCTTGTTCGCTCGTGGAGGAGCGGCTCTCGCTTATTCCGTTGTCCCCCCCTTGTGCCCGTACGAGTCGCGGCACCCGTTTTATCAAAACGAACACTCGCGCCCGAACGCCTTTTTGCCTTCCGCGGACCTCATGTTCGCGATCAACAGGACCGGGGAGACGCCCTTTCACGCCGCAATAAAGTGCAAAAGCAGGGAGTGCGTGTCGGCTGTTGCCACCGCGGTCAGAGGTCTCCACTATTTTCTTGACACTCGCCGACTCCTCGACGCCAGGCGTTCCTCGGAGGGCTTTACCTGCTGCCATTTGGCGGTTCTTAACAACGAGTACTCTCTCAGGGCCTTAATCGAGCTGGGGGCCGATCCTTCCGTCGAAGATCGCGAACAAAGAACCTCCGAAACGTTGGCGCGAGAACTGAGGAGGGAGGCATTGGTGTCATCCCTCGCTCTCCCGGACGTTCGCGAGGACAGCGATGACGGATATTTCTCCCAGTGAGCCCCCGACCCCCATCGTTCTCATTGGGGGGTCGCGGTTGTTCGGTGAGTCGCAAACGACCTATACCCGTCGCACGATTCGAGACACCGATTGGCCCGTACTTTTTTGGCCGAAAGCCATCGCCTCTTCGGTGTATAAATACGCCGACAAAGCGTGCACAACTCAAACTCAATTCACAACAATACACCCACGAGACTACGGATTCAACCATGTCCACCGATAAGACGTCCGATGGAGAGATGGAATGCGGACAACATCCCCCGGGAGGCGAGGAAAGAGTCGCGTAAGTTTTACTAATCTACTTTGTTTTACTAATCTACTTTGCGATAAACAGACACCCCGTCGTTCCTCTAAGGTTGTCGCCTCGGGCAGAGGCTGACGTTTCTTTTCCACAAACGTTTGCACAGCTTCTAGATCTATTGTAATCAACCTAAAGACTCGATATCCTCTTGTCTTAGCGTCCTATTGGCTTAGAGCTTGTTAGGAGCGTTCTGATAGGTCGAAAAAATGTCCCAGGGGGTACCGATCTGCTCACACTCTACTACTCTCTTGCACACTGACACTGTTTCTGCTAATCATATTATTGAAAATTATACTCCTGCCGCTCCCCAGCTCCATAGCGGAGACCCGAAGCTGCCAGTAACACTAACATGGATTTTGTATTACCAACGTACTGGCGACATTGGTATTTGCTATTTGTACATTTGTATTTGTACCATCATTGCATTAGGATTCCCGGTGCCGGGCCGCCGGCACCGGTTCCATCGGGCAGAGCCGGTGGAACATAAGGTGTCCATTGATTATAATGCAACTACTGACTATCTCCCACCGGCTCTGCCGATGGAACCACTTGGGCTAGAGACTCCAAACTTTGTGGACATATACCTAATACTATTACCATTAATCCCTCCGAGTTTCAGTCTTGTATCTATATTAACTTTGGAAGAGTTATAGCCGTTAGTAGTATAAATTAGGGGCTTAACACTCCCAACGTGCACCAAGACTCGAAGAGTGGTTGGTACATCGTGGCCTTAGATCTTGGTTAGATTAGGGGTGGGGTGAGTGTCACTCATTAGATATAGTAAAGTAGGAACTTACGTCTAGCCTGCCCCCTCAATCGTAGCTAAATTCCTTGAACAAAGACGGGGCGTCTGTTACTTTCAGCCTTTGCGGTTTGTGTGGATTCCAAGTCTCCTAACCACAGCCACTCATCGATGCTTTTTGCCCCCTCATTGACACCCTCTGACCCCTCATCGATGCTCCTGCTCCCTCATTGATGCTCCTGCCTCCTCATCGATGCTCCTGCCCCCTCATCGCCAGTGTAGCCATCGATGGCTCTGTCCTTGTCAGCATTGATGCTTTTGTTCGGCATCAAAGTGTTATACGTATGGATACTTTTGAGACGACTTGAGTGCGCAAGAAATCAACTCCTTTTGCCTCACATGGATGCTTCTGAGCCCATCGATGACCACCTATTTCTCTCTCTCTGAAGAAGTATTGGTTGCAGAGCGTCTCTCGAAGTGGCAGAACTGGACGCATCGACTGAACTGACGGTTGAGAGACTGGCGTGCTGCTATCGGTCTGGTTGCTTCGGGATGGCACCCTCGTCCTCACCTCCTCACCATCAATGGTGTAAAGAGAGTGTACGTTCGAGTGTTAAGCATATCGATGGTGTAAAGAGATTGTAGACATACGCGCGCGAACGCACATGTACACACACTATCGATGCTGATGAGAGATTGATTTTGCAACTGTGAACCACATCGATGGTGTAAAGAGAGTGTGTCTTCAAGTGTTAACCCTTGACCGGTAGAGCGACATAAATGTCGCATATCCGTTGGCCGGCACAATGACCGAAATGTCGTTTCGTGGTACCAGTTTTCTTTTGTTGCCTAGTAACTAGCCTAGTCCGAAAGAACTTTAATTAACAGTTGGATACTATCCAGCTTTTGTTTGCAACCAACTTTTGACTTGTATTTACGACACTAGTATCTCTTTTGGCCATCTGCTTTGGGAAATTTGTTGCTTACAAATGGCTAGTAATGATCAACCTAGTTACTAGTTACAAATGGGTAGTAAATCCTTCTTCAATACATCTTTTGTACACAATTTGCTTGGGGACAATTCTGGATCTGATATAGAAGATTCTGATAATGAGAGTGATGTTGTTTTGAGTGATTTTGAAGTGGGTAACAGTAACACTAACTATGACAGTAGTGACTCTGAATCATCAGTTCCATCTGCAAATACTACTAGACCTAGTACTAGAAGAACATATTCTGCTAGAACTAAAACTCATTCTGGAAGTAGACCTTTGAGAGATCCACCTGTAGTGAGTTGATTGGTCATTTCTGTTACTGATATTATATTTCATTTCAAGAAATTTGATATAAAATAACGTTTTTTGATTTATGGTAAATTTCACTACAATAATTGAAAATTATATTGCCGATATAACAACGCTTTTGCGAGGTTCCGTACCACTCAAAGGGTTAATATAAGCAAATAGGTTACCATGTAATATATGATTTGCAACTTCCTAACAGCAAGTAGCTATGGGTCATAGCTGTGGGTCATAGCTATGGGTCATCTCTGCGCATAGTGCATTAACATATCAGAAGTAGATGACTAATCTTACCAGCCATTGAACAATTGTTTCTGCCCCAACCAATTAGAGCGGCCGCTGTCTCTAAATTTTGTGATAAGTAAACATATTACTTTATTCAGGAGTTGTCAATCCTTCAGCTGTGTAATCATGTCTAACTAGGAGTCGTCCATCCATTCACTGAGAAGGCCTACATTGATGATGGAAGTTTACCCTATTCCTATTATATGTAAACACCAATTTTGAGTTGAACAGTCATACTTGAAGCAAAGCAACACATTATATCCTGTGATGAGCAACGATTGGAGACCAATAATTTACATATCCAGTAAATTATAATAACACCCCTAAAATACTATCTATATTCGTATGGCACCAAAATACACACCACAATACACATACACAAATGACCAGCTAAGTGATTATATCATCAAATGATCAACTGAGAATGAGTTCATCTTGAAGTACCATAATGTGTTTTACTTTGTACGGGAAATAATGTATATTTTAACCTCTGGTATGCATGCACAAGCAGAACATATCACTTACTTGGTAGCGAATTAGCCCATATTGCCAAGCTGGTATATCAGTGTTGCAATCACTAGGACGCATTATAGCATCCACAGACCTAAATAAACATAATCACCAGAATCAGATTGCTAGAGAAAATATTGAAAGATAATACTATTGTGCATGCAGAGTATGCAGAGCATGCAGAGTGATGTAAATATGACATCAAGCAAAATCTTCAAACCCCAAAGATCCACTCCTGAACAGAGACGCCATTTTCCACCATTTATATATAAAATATGTACCAGTAATATTACAGATTTTCTGAACAAACAAGGCATGCCGGTTTATCTGCAATCTGGTCACATTCCAGTGAACAACAAAAAGTTGGCTTGCAACTGCTTGCACATATACATAAATAGCATCAGTAAGCTGCTGCCATATCTAGCAATATAGCGTATCATGAAACTGTCAGATTTACAAGTAGGTAAGCCATTTCATCACCTGGTAGGCCTACTAGGGCACTTTGGGAGTGAGTACAACTAGAGCACTTTGGGAGTGAGTACAACTAGGGCACTCTGGGAGTGAGTACAACTAGAGCACTCTGGGAGTGAGTACAACTACAAAACTCCAATCATATAATACAACAATTACAGTTATAGAGTAAAAAGCGGCTGATTGGAATTCAACAGGGCACCGTCAGCAGCCTGCTATAACGTAGCAATCTATATCCAGCAATGTAAATCACACCCACATGTTAATGAATTCAGAAAACTCAATCTGAGAAAGGTGCATGCAATAATTTGGTTATTGTTGTTAATTTCATTTGATGGATTCAAATTAGAAGTCAATAACTAACTCAGTGATGTATTTTAGTGCGTCAGACCTTTTCTTTAATATGATGATTGTTTTGAGATAATACCATAAACATGATGTTTAGTGATAACTTGTCGGACCACAACTCACTCACTCACCAGATGCGGTTGGCATCACAGAACAGTAGAAGTGTAGCTATCAAACCAAATAGATAAGAATGATTGTTCCACGCTGTCTTATCCAGTAGAAATATATACCAGTACGGCAGCACAAACATAAAACACGCTGCTCTGTAGAATAGTCCCAGCATAATGCCAGCAGCACCTAAAAATATATATGAAGGGATGCTACTATAGGCAATATATCATGCATGACAAGGTAGATTATATATCGAGGGAAGTGTAGCAAGAAGGGGGCAGTACAAAGCCCCGTTTGCACTGCCCCCTTCTTGGGGCAGTACAAAGGGGGATATGTATAAAATATTCGAGCAAATACAAGGTGTAATGAGTAGGTGTGTAACAAATACGAGTGTAACGATGTATCTGAATTTGGAACTCAATATATCGGTTCACTTCTATGACTAAAATATTACAAATCTAATCGACAATTCATTATATCGTGCATAATACATTGGGATATCATGATACAAACAGTTGTTACGTATAAATAGTAAATTCATGGTATATATGTTGCATAGGTACTATAAGAGTGAAAACTATAACAAACTTAGTCTTGTATCGTGACACCGAATTTGTCCACCTATTATGTGAAGGTTGCATTGTATATCCAGCAAATTTGGGAAACTAATTGGCCAACTAGTTACACAATGGGCTGATAACTGAATATTTTTGGATCCAATAAGATTACAATTTAGAAAAATAAGGCTTGCCTTGCCGGGAAGATGCCTTGCCAGCACGGCTTGCATTGCCGGGAAGATATTGGGAGAGCAGTATTAGCTTGCCCTAATACCAATGCCAGCTCTAATGACTTTAGCGCCGGTATTGTGGTAGTATAATAGCTATCAGTGCATAGGCAAGTATTAGTGGGCCTACCCTAGCTACCAGGGACGCTAACCCTACCCTACCCTAGCTACCAGGGACGCTAACCCTACCCTACCCTAGCTACCAGGGAAGCTATCTTACCAGGGACACTAACTCTACCCTAGCTATCAGGGAAGCTAGGATGGCCAAGAGGTTAAGATCGTGGCACCTAGTTTATGAGGTCCTGGGTTTGATTCCTGCTGCTGTCAAATGGGCAAGATTCTACATCCTAGAGTTGCCCCTTGTGTTCTGATCAGTAGGTAAAATACTGGAGGTCAGGTGGGTTTCCCTTGACTAGCTCAGCTATTGGATTACAACCTGAAACAATAGAAGCCATAACCAAACAAACAAACAAGCTAGTGTGAACCCCTGGAAGCTACTAGTCCCACAAGCTGCTGGTACGTATATACATGTAGTTAACTCTTCACCCAAAATATTTCGTTACTACAAACACAACCGGGAACTGAGTTTCCCTTTCATCAACAACAGGAACAAAATTAAGTGACCACTGAAGCTAAAGCAAACTGACTTGGCATATATTTTCGACTAATTATCTAGTAACTATATAGATAGTGGGATGCCTGCAAAGTTAGCCGTAATTTGTATCGACGTGGTAAAATGTGGGAATAATGGTAAATATAGCTGATGTTGTGAGATGAAATGCTGGCTGTTTGTCAAACATGTAACGTGTCACTGTTACATTGTGTTGCAGTATAAATGACACGCTGGCTGATCACCCATTAGGCCTACTCTCTAACACATTCAGCTGTTCCTAGTAGTTAGCAACACGCTCAGTTCCTATAATTCCTACCTGCTCTCATAGACACACCAGTTAGATATTCAATTAAATTTAAATGTTCAAACAAAGGTTCAAGGATTTGAATACTACTATTATAACCCATCGTAGTGCATAAAATAACATGGTGTGCTTGCTGCAACTTAGAACCACTTAAAAAGTTTAGACATTAAAACCGTACGAATAAAATCATTAAGGTGTAACGTTCACTATAGGATGTGTTATGTTTTGTTTTGTCTCATAAATGATAGATGCATGGTGGTCTCTGTAAAAATATTATATAAAATATATTATAGAGTCATAAAAAAACTATAGGCCGAATCCTTAGATAAAACTATATAAAAGAAGCAACTCTATAATAGACTAGACATTCAAAAGAATACTGTTGAGGTACCATTGGGCACATTGGGCTCTGAAATGGTTTGCTCTAAGCAAAATTTGATGTTCCACTGTGTGATGTTCCACTGTGGGATGTTCCACTGTGGGATGTTCCACGGTGGGATAACGACTGGATGGCATACATTGTAGTGATGTATTGGGACATTTGTGGCCTTAGATTAGCATAGATTAGTAACTGGATATTAGGTACATGTGGATAATCTAGAAAATAGGAATAATAACCAAATGTTTTCAACGATCTTTTTCATCATATATAGCTAATGGAACAATAAGTTCTCAATGAGAACTATTATGAACCATTGAGAACTATTAAGAACAAAAAGCCCTCATTGTAGACGAAATTCGGTTTTCACAAATTAAGTCATAATAGGTCTATTGGTTCCAATTAATCAAGTGTTTTGCAGATTATTATATATATTGTACCATGGTGACACTGTCTGTAGCTAGGGTGGTGGAACATCTGCCCAAATCAGATGGTGTTATGAGATAGCCACGAGACAGGGCTATTAGAGGCGATATTATAACGCCTATAAATGATTGCAGATAATTAGACATGATGTAGCATTGCTATAAATAGTATACTGCCATGTTGCATGCTAGTTATAAATTGTTATTCCATTTTTGTGTGTGCGAAATACAATAAATCAATATAGAGTGCTTGATAGATAGGCATCTAGGTACACCTATCTGGGTATCTATTATACCCATGTAAGTGATTATCTATTGCAGCTGATTGGACCAACAATGTTGTTAATCATTTTTGTACACGATCATCACGTTGTGCAAATTGTCAGCCTTTCGTGATGCAGGCCTACATTATCTGCATCAATCGTTGTAGTTACAAGTGTAACTACAACAGTTATAGTATGAACAACTACTTAATTACCATAAAGCATTGTAGTATCGTCATGCAGCAATGCTACCTAATATAGAATAGTCATGCAGCAATGCTACCTAATATAGAATAGTCATGCAGCAATTCTACCTATTGTCGCATAGTCATGCAACAAATCTACCTATTGTAGCATAGTCATGCAGCAATTCTACCTAATGTAGCATAGTCATGTAGCAATTCTACCTATTGTAGCGTAGTCATGCAGCAATTCTACCTATTGTAGCATAGTCATGCAGCAGTTCTACCTATTGTAGCATAGTCATGCAGCAGTTCTACCTAATGTAGCATAGTCATGCAGCAATTCTACCTATTGTAGCATAGTCATGCAGCAATTCTACCTATTGTAGCATAGTCATGCATCAATTCTCTACATATGCATACTCAAGTCATCACTAATCACTTCATTTAAAAATTTAAAAAGCAGAAATTTGAAAGATAACTGGAATTATTTTCTTGGCTATATAAACATGGTGTGTATGGAATTACGGGAACACTTTGCGAAAAGAAAAAAACATAGACAAGGATAATTGAAAAAAATATGTATTCATAATATCCTATTGATAACAAATAGACAACCACAGGAATTGTGATACCATGTATATTAAAGAAGTAGCTTACAGAATTGTCTTGTCACAATCTGTTGCGATTAATTCAGTGTAGGTGTTGCTTTCAACTATCACGTTGAGTCTTCCAAAAACCTCAAACATCAATATAGATATGGGGTTTGCGCTTTGGGATTTGGGTTTTGCAATACTCAGGAAGCATGATAGATTCACGTGACACTCCCACCATTAACACAATAACACAATCCAATCTCATTTAGTGTTTAGTGCATAGGCCTACTGTTCATGATGCTGCTAGACTACTTGGGTTCAATCACCACTTTGTGACTTTTTTCCAGTAGAGTCTGAGAGTCTGATATCCTGGTGTTAGTCTAGTAGCAGAGTTGAATACATGTGCCTCAACAACATTTCTAAATATGTTTTGGCACAATGGAAAGGAAGGAACAGGTGAAATTTGTTTAGTTTAGAAGTAGCTGTGGGTTAGTTTTTTGGTATCTATTGCAATTTATATAGTAATCCAATAGCTGAGCTAGTCGAGGTAAACTCACCTAGCCTCCGGCATTTTTACCAAATGACCAGAACCCGATAGGAGGGGTGGGTGTTAGGTGGGTGTTAGGTGGGTGTTAGGTGGGTAGGGAGACTAGCATGAGCATAACGTTATAGACTAGATTCAACAACAAAGCAGATATGGATTGGAACATATAGTTACCTGCCCCCATAACCAGGTAAAGAATAACCATCCATTCAGGTCGCAGAGGCTTCAAGAATTCAAACAGTGGAAAGTGACACAACTCGTAATCATCGGACCATCTATATGCAACACTACGCAATCCTCTTTCATGCATAACATCAAAGAACATCAGCAGACCTAAAAATAAAATTATATAAAGCTGACATAGCAATAATAACAATAACAAGTGTAATGTGAGCATATCAAGTGTTGAACTGCAGTCGAGTGGGTAGTGTTCAGACTGTTAGACTGTAGCACTGCATGTAGTGTAGGCTGCTACATACACCCGACTTTGGTGGCAATTTAGAGGCAGCGGTTCCAAAAGATATTCTCTATAATATAATAATTATGAAAACTGTCTGACATTACATAGAATACCTATTGACAGGTACTGGAAGCCAACATTGCTCAATTGTGATTAGGTGTTTTGCATCTGGGAGCGTTGCATATTTTCTAGAACAATTTACACCACCTATCGTCAAATGGGCAAAGTAATTGTTTAACAGTTAAAGGTGAGGGTAGATGCGTAAAGGGGGTAGATAGGTTAAAAGGGGTAGATGGGTTAAAGGGGGTAGATGCGTAAAGGGGTAGATGCGTAAAGGGGGTAGATGCGTCCTTCGCACAAGTAAAATAAATTTGTTGGACCACTTTATTTAACCGATAATGCTGCTGACGTCTGCTGCTGCTGACATCATTTGCTGAGGTGAACTTAGTGTCTATTTCAGCATAGCAAGCTGTGTCCAATTTATCATGTGCAACTGTAATGGCCGAACAGAACAAAATAGTGACCTGTGGAACAAATTATTGTAGCTTACATACCCCAGTAGATCGACATGCTGCCTCGAGTAAACTCTCAACCATCAAAAATCATCATAACTAAACTTAAACACCGTAATATTACAGACTACAGCTAGTTTGAGAATTTTACACAAGAAGAACTATTTCAAAAACTTACCAAATAATATGCGAAATGCTGCAAGACATGAAGCATCTGCTGGTTTGTTGCACAACTTCACAAAACTTTCAAAGGAGGTAAAATCAGATGAATCGAAGCCAAGCAGCCGTTTGGCTACAGAGGTCGGTGCTGCAGATGATACACTCAAATTCTTGAGCGGTTCCTTGGTTTTAGATTTAGTCCCATTTTTGACATTTTCACTCTGTTTAGTGGCAACGTGTTTATCAGGGTCACCATGATCAGGGCTAGCAGCTGCTTCAGCTTTCTTCCTCTGTCTAGCAGGCATATTATTTTATTTCAACAGCCCTATAATATATATTGAATTTACTCTGTTAGTTTGTGCTGAAAAGCTATCAACAATCGTCAGCATTGTCGGTCAAATACTACAAGAGGACTGAAAGTAGACAGCAAAGACTGGCTGATTCAGGTACTTACAAGTAGGGCTGCAGTGAGCCATAAAAAAACTAGAGTCAGGTTGAATTCGGATACTTTTGGGTAGGGCGGAGAGACGGGATAGATTGCATCGTACTGTGGGCACATTGCTAACATTATATTTAACAATATAATTATAGTTACATTCTTTTTTGTGCTTACCAAAATATTCATTACCACAGGAAGATACTTTCTAATAAAGGTCAAGATATTTCTTGATGTCATGTAAACTAATAATTTATTAAGAAGGTCATTTTGTATTGACTGGCAATGGGAATCAGTAAAAGTTTTGGATTTTGTTTCCTGCTAAAAATTTATACTACTTTATAAATATAAAGTAGTATAATGCACATAAAACCTGACCCTAAACTATGCCAATACATTCCGGTTGAGTTTCGGATCAAGCTTTGCGTTGACGCTGAACGAGCCGATCCTACCCTTATGCAACCTTACCAGTAAGTGCAGTTTGATCTCAAATTTACATGCATTCATATAAATTATTATATATTTATTTTTATGCATTATTATTGGTACATATTTTGATGTGATATCAGGTCATCTCAAGAGCCCCAAATAGTCAATTTTGTTGGAAAAATAAGCAACACTCAATATGTAAATATTGGCACTGGTAATGCTTGTGAAGCTTAATTCCATAAGAACATATCTCAGCTGTGTTTGCAATGATTCATCGCAAGCATAGCTGCCAGTTTCAACCTACACCCACTTGTTAAGTAAGTTGGATATAATATCAAGGCAAGGCTAATTAATATGAACATGTTTATATTTCCACGACGGGAGGCGAGCGAAGCGAGCCGTAGGAAGTTCTATGACAACACACACAAGGAATACTAGGGTCCATATAATTTTTTAGAAGAAAATGTCGAATTTTCACATGGTTTCATTGCCACATTGTTGAAGATGACTTGCATTTTAAATGTAATTATTATATAAAGAAAAAAATGACGTACTGTAAATTCACAATATTACTAAAGATCAAGACATTTACCTTTTTAATTTAGTTTTCAATAAATGTCAATTATTTTAGTTGCGCTTAATACTACTGTATATAGACTGTGATCATTATGTTGAAACAATTAATATCATATGACAGTGTGCAAGCATGCGAGTTATATATCCGGTGCCTTCCATCGCCAAGAACAAATTCTATACTTTGACGTCTTGAAAAGAAAAATTCATTTTATT
>JAOQGN010309610.1:0-15017 GCA_027564295.1 Himantozoum antarcticum
TATAACTGGCTCAAACAATTGATTGACATATATATTTACTTCATTGCTTTAGTGTAATCCTAAATTTTCATCTGCTTCATCGTGGTGATGAGCAGGAAGGATTTTCTTCACTGCAGTAGCGCAGCTAAGCCTGTGTGGTGTATTGATTGGCTTGAGCATTAGGCTTGTATTTTGGAGGCAGGGAAATTGTTTACAAGACTCCATAGTTCCATAAAAGAATTATTCTCCCCAAAATTGCAATTTTTCATTGGTTATGTCAATTTTATCCAATTTAAACTTTTTTTGGCCGAGACTCGACTTTTATGCAACTCTCGGCTGTTCAACTTTCGGAAGGTAGAGAGTCCGAGACACTGATATACACCCCTGCTGGATGGGTCACTGAGGTCACTGAGGTGATGGGTCACTGAAGTCACTGAGGTGCTGGATGGGTCACTGAGGGTTGCTTGTATTGTTTGTTAATTGTTATCTCTTTATTAATATTTTGTCATCAAGGCAGTAATATTTATAATACATGTACAATGTGAGTATTGCATGCATAACAAAGCACTAGGAAAGAGTATGTATAGCATAGTATGTATTCTCATCCTTGACCGTTTTTACGGTTCCAATAAATTTGAGCGAGTTTAGAATAAATAATGAAATAGACGTAGCGGAGATGGCAAGCAAAAGTTGTACAGCAACAATGTGCACGAAATAATAGGAGTTGGGATCTTACAGTTGTGCTGAGTTGTGGCTTCTACATGGTGTAGGAGCCATCCCATACTGACATGTATATTCAGTTGGATCCGTTCTTTTTTAATTATTATATGTAGATTGTCGGCAGTGAAATTCAAATTCACAAAAAAAGCGTCTTTGTTTTTAGGAGCTACTGATATACATAATTAACAATTTAATTTTTTTTCGCAGCACCATCAAAACTCCAGCACCATGACAGCGAAAGTGAAGAGGGGAGTGAAATATCTATATTAGAGGAAGTTGAGGTGGATGATGATGACAGTAACAGCATTCCTGCAGCCACTCCACATCTTACAGTTAATGATGTGATGGAGGGGGCAATTCCTGATCTCTTAGAGGACGGTGTTGACATTACAGAATTTGATGATGATGATCTGATGCTTGAGGACGAGCCTGCTCCTTCTAGGCCCAAACCTGCTAAACGGACTTTCTTAACAGCATCTCCAGAGAAATATTCCTCTTCCTCTAGGCATAAACTGGAGATTAATGGGGTATCAGACTCAAAACTCACAACAAGACAACGCAAACAATCCCCTCTACGGCGTCGCCGGTCACGGTCCAGATCACCAAGATTACGGAAGTCACGATCCCCTATATTACGGCGAAGACCACGTACGCCACCACATATTTCCAGATCTCCGGCACCTCGCACTACTCCACCCAGAACTCCTCCACGGAAACACAAATCTCCTGACAGACAACCTATTGGTGATATTAGGACTAGAATAGTTTCTCCTATTAGAAGGAAACGAAAACTTCCTGTTGTTAATAAGTCTGATAATTCAGCAGTTGTAACATGTAGAAATGCTGACACTAATAGCAGTTCCCCAGTACGAACAGTATCAGAGGCTATAACCAACAGTCTTACTCCGGCGGTGCCCGACCCTCTTGACGATCCTACTCTAACTCAGGAGGAGAGGCAAACTTTAATAAAGCGGAAACAGAAATTCTCAAAAAAGAAAGCTAGCTCAACCAAAAAGACAATTAAGTTGAAAAAGACTAAAAAGAAACCAAGCATAACCAAACGATTAGGTGTCAAGAAGCCGAAGGTCATCACAGTTCGATCTAAAAGTCCCGAGATTGTTGAGACTGTGGCCATGGATGCAGATGAAGAACTGCCGGTAAAGGAGCCAGCACCTGCAACCAGTTCTTCTTGTGAAGGTAACCATCCCAAAGCATCTTATTGTTGCATCTATTACCGCAACTGCGCTATTGCTACATAAATTAAGTGTACAGATTAACTTACAGCTCAACTTCACCATATTGCTCGAGTCTGAATTCCTATACGCCTTCTCGTCTGCATGCACTTGATGTCATGGATATCCTTATTTATTTGTTGAGCTAATTGTTGGTTTAAAATGTTCATTTGTATAGTTTGTCTGAAGATATGCAGGAATATTATACATTTACCTGTTAAACATTGCAGTAGATCTCCTCGCGCTCTGGCAGACTCCATTAGAATTGAACTTCAGAAAACACTCTGATATGTATGTTTGGAGTTATCTGCTCATAATCTATTGTGCAGATAACTCCTAACTGTCTTTCAAATGGCCACCATTGGCAGAATGTTCAAATGTTCTAAAAACCTTTTGTTACAAACTGAGATAATTGGATTTTAGTAAAAATAAAACCACAATACTTATCATGTAAACTTCAGTTTTCGCTGGCTTCTATCTGGCTTGCATTAATGAAAGGTAGCAGACTCAAAATCTTCAATGAGGTTAGAGATATCAATACATTCTATCAGAAATCATTACTGACTCAATGTTTAGGATTTGTCATTTAAAGCGTTTGAACATTCTTCTGCCAGCGCATTATCAGTGAAACAAAGCGAGATAAAACTTATGTAATACTGTACATATATATGTATTTATGCCACAGTGACGAAGAAAACAATAAGAGACAGATTGGGTGGTTATGCTGACAAAAAAGTAGAAATACGACCACGACAAGTTTCTATTGAGAAATCGTCAACATCCGATGATGACGATTTCAGTTTGACTAGTATACCTACTACGCCAGAACCTCTTCCCATGCTGTTGTTGAGCAAGCACAAGGGCACAGTAGAGAACATCCAGCCTGAGGCTAGACATACAACACCCAATATCCCCCAGCAAACAGACAATGACGTGAAGAAAATATCTGCACACAAGAGAAATATCTGGATCAGCACGCCTTCTGACGATGTGGTAGACACTAGACGGATCTCTACAGATGATGTTAGGAGACGTAAGGTTAGAAGAGAGTCAGGGAATGATGAAGAGGTTAGAGAGCCCCAGGCTACTCGGCCTCTCTGGTCAGCAAGTGCAAGAGACAGGCTCTCCAGGAACTCATCTCAAGACCGGCACACTTCTATGTCCAAACCAGGTTTGTTTGTCATGCGTTTATGTTCATATTTCCTTGATCATCTCTGTTTTCAAAGCAATTATATTGATAGATAGATATGAATGCAGGTGGAAAAGACAAAACATTTTAGTGACAAAATTAGGCGGGGAAATGCCGGCTCTTCAATCACAAAGTATCAGGAGATGAATGCAAATTATCACATGCAATATGTGTAGCTAACAGTACTGTGACACAATTGTAATTGGAACCTTAAGTCCAGCTCGGACCCGCTCAGTATGCAAGTTTTGGTCAAAAAACATGGGTTGCTTGCTGTATTTTGTTGTGCAAGTTAGAGCATTAAAAGCCACAGCTATATTTTAGCCACAGCTAAAATATTGCATTTGATAACAACAGGAAAATATTGCAATATTCACTAGATTTCATCCGCATAAATTATGTTTGGCTATACGCAGCTCATGGTTGAGGGATTTTGGTAATGCACTGTTAAGTCAACATACATTAGAGCAAAACAAAATCTGGCATCTCTCCATTTAAAATGTTAACACCAAAGATTCTTAAACATAACTTTGGTAGCACTGTGTGTATGAGCAGCTTATAAGGCTAACGAAATATTAGTCAGCTCAGCGTACATATCTAAATATTTCCCAGTCATAGCCTAATCTCTAAGGCCAAATTAGTGACATTAGTTTGCTGTGGCCTCCCATCACCTCAACCCAGTGAGGCACGCGGCCAGGCTACGTTGATCTGCTTACTGTAATCATAGGCCCTGGTAAGTAGGTTATATAATCTAAATCGCTTCTCATGGAGTTGAAATCTTGACGTAATTTTGACGCAAGTGTTTTCTGACTATTGAAGGTGGCTACAGTAATTATAAGTGGTTTTCTTGATGTTTCCAAGGTAATAATTATTGTAACTAGCAATAAATATTGGTGAATTGTTGATCCATGTTATGTTCCATGCACTGTTCCATGCACTAACCAAAGCATTCTTCTAACCATCTGCTCCATATATTTGTTGATTACCATTAAAATACCCTCTAAGGGCAGCGCTTGCCTGGTTATACAACATATTAGTGACGCTATTATTTGTAGCTCTGATGATGTGGGAGGCAGGTAGGTGGGAGGCAGGTAAGCTCCTAGCCTTCTACCAGATCCAGGCAACTGGCAATCAGATCATAAGCTATGTGTTTATTGGAAAGGAAACTAGTTCATATTATCAAAACTAGGAAGATTACATTAATTACACCCATTTGAGCTCTAATGTTGTTTGTGAACTTCAAGCTGAGCTATTAGTCATCTCTCTTGTGCATAAATATATACTACGTCCCCGAACATGCATTGGTGATTGGGTACATTCTCAGGGGGTGTACATGCGTCCCCAAACATGCATTGGTGATTGGGTACATTCTGAGGGGGTGTACATGCGTCCCCGAACATGCATTGGTGATTGGGTACATTCTCAGGGGGTGTATTATGTTGTTTCTGCATTTTATAATTGATAAAGTGTATTATAGTATGCGGTAGCAGATGGTAACAACGCCACCACATTCCCACACTGCTCGATATATTTAAAGTATGACCAGTAGAACTACATATTATAATAAACTATGTTATATGTTTGACTGTTTCGTCTATCAGCTAATAAAATGGAGTTCCACAGAATGGATGCTAAATATTAAAAAATACGTTAAAACTTTGATCTTTTCTAACTGTAAGCGTAAAGTTTTATATTAGCTTGTATCTACTGTAGTAATAGAAATGTTGACTCGTTTATTGTCCTATGCATATATAATTTCTATGCTCGCTGCTCTTCCTCATCTAATAAAAACGTGCGCTGACGGCATTTAGGATATACCGTACCGTCTGGTGTATTAATAGTGATGCATTGTTGGATTTGTCACGTTATATTGACTTGTATTTATTTTGGCAGAAATCCGCGAAAAAACTGCTGAAAAAAGTCGAACAGAACACGAATTGGATGAACGGATAAGAAAGATACAGGAAAACAATGCCAAGCTTGAGGAGAGGCAAAAGGAGATTGCGAGGGAGAAATTGTTGTACGGCTAGTCGATCAGGCTAATTTTAGCAGCTTTATCTAAATACAGCGCAACCAACACATGACTTGACTTTCTAAAATGATGTGTATATATTTTCTCATTAGAAATGATAAAATAAACCATTGTAATTTGTAAACAAAAACTAGATTTGTATGCTAATACATGTACAACTTTATGCACTTGCACCAGTTAAAGCATAAATACTGTAATATGTAATAATCGGTAACGGTAGGCATACTTGTTTTGATAGTCGGTGTGGGTAGGTACATGGGTAGATGAAAATATTTATACATGTAATATATCCAATATTTCTGAAAGGCAGCAGCACATATAAATATGGATATATGACAGTCGAACAATGCACAACGATGCATAGAGGAGGAGCTTAGAAACCATGAGCACTGATGAACTGTCACTTCGCTCCCCTTTCTCTCTTCATTTGCTTATGATATCTTGTAAGCAAATGAAGAGAGAGGAAAGAGAGTGAAGGGACAACTCCCCAATTCCCATGCAAAGGAAACTAATTATAATAGCTCATGTAAGCGTGTAAATTTTTGTTTGTGATACAGATCGGAGTGATTATGTTCATGCTAATAGCAGATTTGTAAACTAATGTTTCGTGAAAATGTGTACACCATTGTGAACAATGTACACCTATTACACATATTTTATAGTACACATAGTCAGTCAGCTTACTATACATGCGGGCTGACTGTTCTAGTAAGCTGTAGTACCACTAGGTGGAGCTATTTCTCTCTCTCCTGTTGTAGTAAAACTTCAGATTGCTTGGAGTTGCCTACACTTCACCGTAGTTGCCAAAGTACGCTATAATTGCCGTCACGTAGATTGTACTGGTTCTAGCCACTTATTTGCTAGTTACTTTGGAATGTGTATGACGCTGTCGATAATGTTGATGTTCGGCACTTGCTAATCTTGCTGCTTGAGTGGCTGTTATATTTATAAGAGTATATTCCACACGATCATCTTCATTGGCTTCGCTGACGGTATGAATCTGTTTTGTGGGAGTAGCTGATCTATAATCCGCAGCTTCTAGTGAGATCCTGTTACCTCTATTATTTGGTTTTGGTAAAGTAAAGTCAAGATCAGCATAGTTGAGATCGGAGTTTGGTTTTGTATATTCCTGTATATTGACATAGTTTGAGTTGCCATTCTGTAAATGTTTTTGAAGCTGAGCCATATTCTCATATGTATTCGTGGAACCTAGAAAATATATACTGAACGTGTAAGTAAGGATGCTGAGCTGTTGTAGTTTGATCTTTGATTACTAGATGTTTCCACAAAAATAATTGTTTCAGATCCTAGTTGGTTTCTGTTATGTTATAAGTGGCATATCAAGAGAGGAAAATTTGTGGGCGTTTGTGTTTGGCTGCAACCTGGAGTAGTTCTAGGTTTACCTCTTATCCACCCGG
Organism: Himantozoum antarcticum; assembly: GCA_027564295.1. Lineage (NCBI taxonomy): Eukaryota > Metazoa > Bryozoa > Gymnolaemata > Cheilostomatida > Bugulidae > Himantozoum > Himantozoum antarcticum. Next base: position 6,568 of record JAOQGN010309610.1, read on the forward strand.
ACCGTTTCTCGGTGTGATGTAAGAAGTTAGGCTAGGGTAGCTATTGCTTAATATAAAGTATAACAAGATTTGTGATAAACATATCTATGAGTAGTGTTTACCTGTTTAGTTACATTTTATAATACTCGCAATTGCCAAGATAAACTTAGAGTTGCTTTATCATGATATATCATACACAAATATGCATTTAGCTATCACCTTAGACATCTACAAGCGTTATTGTATAATAATTAGCATTAATATACCTGCATAGGAGGAACTGTGTCTGTGATAATTTTTCATGTGACTGCTGTGAGTACTTCTAGTCTCAGCACCTGGGCTATATACAGAATTGTTACTCCTGCTGGTGGTACTTAGGCTATGCACCGAGTTGTTACTTCTACTAGCAGAACTCAAGCTATGTACCGAGCTGTTACTAACACTCTTCTGACTATTGGTGAAAACAAGAGAACAAATTATATTGATTATAAAAAATATAATATATTCATTTTGCCGCGCGCTAGACATTGGAGGTAATTTATCAACATCAAAAGCTTGCGATATTATTATATGCGACTACCGCTCATAGAATCTGAATAAGAGTAATTTAACAGTAATCCTGCATTGGCGGTACACCGAATACCCAATTACCCTGATTTATTATGACATAATTATAAAACATTCTCTTTGCAATTTCACGCCTTTATGGGAAAATTAGATTTCCTATATTTGCATAGTGCTGGAATGAAGTGCATACGCTAACACTAAGCAGTGGCCATGTGTCGGAAGCGTTATGTCTGCCATGAGGAAGGACTCTTGATGAATATTACCGGCAGCCCACTTCATTCTATCTGGGTGAAAGGAGAAGTAACCTTCCACTCCTCCACCAATAGGAGAATTTTATACATAGCAGCAGCCCACCTCCTCCGCCCCTGACTGGTTCTGATGTAGTAACATTTATTGAGGAAAACTTCCTGTATAATGAAAGAGATTTAGTTCGGTTATTGTTACTAGAGACGAACGAGACTAGAGTTCATCAGATTAGAGAAACAGAAAGCTCAGTTGCTATTGTCTGCTAATACTGCAAAGAGTAAGGACACTGGACAAGGACTGGACACCAACTCACCTAGTTGCATATTCATACTGTTTAGATTTTGGTGACATACTGCTGTTGCTAGCCTGTCGTAGTGTAACTTCTCCATTCCTTACATGCTTTGGCTGTTTAGATATGCATGTATATGGATAGTAGTTGTTCTCTTTGTCTAAGCTTCTAAACCCATGAGACAGCCTACCAAATTCGAGCTCACTACCCGTAATGTTATCACAGCTAGTGGAGTTGCTCATTCTACTATTATTTGCATGTTTTATCCTTAGCTGAGGTGCTAATATCTACAAAAAAGTCAGAAGGTAAATGTGATAGGACATCGTGATTCAATACTTGTTTAACTGCAACTCAGTCCCTTATCCGAAAATCGGAAACTATAATTGCCTATCTAAATACACTATTTTATCTAATCATCGAAGCTAAGATGGCCCACTTCAGTTTTGGTACCATATTTATCACATGACGTAACATAATTTTGTCAAGCAGCTTAAACAGCCAAAAGTCCAAAACCATCAACATCAACTGTCACATTACAGTAGCATCGATGTTTTTCTGACTAGCAGGGGTTGCCTGGGAGGTGAGGAGTACCAAAATCTCATAACTTACAGTTCATATATTGGTTAGGTGATTTCAAGCACAGAAGTGTTGTTAGGAAAATCCAGTTACAAATTGTGGCTGGTTTCTGGAAGGCTAGGCTGTTAATTATTCTTACTATAATACAGAAAGTAATGTAGATGAATTTATTTCAGTCATTTCACTATCACTGTCATTTCAGTATCAGCGTAATTGTTAGTTGTTGTGTCATTGGGCCCTCCAACCATACTTCGACCATAACCAACCTAAAGGCCAGAGGAGTACAGAGAATAGACTTGGCCTATTGCATGCCCCCATCTAATGGTACCAGTTAACAAATTCAAGCCAATCATAGCTACCAGACTCTCGAAATCCACAATATTTTGGGGATCAAAAGTGTGACAAAAATGGCAGTAATAATCAACCAATTTACTATACAGTATCCAACTTTGCCAGTTTCCACACTTTTGGCAATGTGTGGAATGTTTCAATAGAATACGATTGCGGTTGCTTTCTTACCGTTGACTGATTACGAAGTTTATTTCCTTGAATATTTCTAATGCTATCCACACTTCTGCCTATCCGTCTCATAGACTTCAAATTAGTGCAGGATGGCTCTGCGTTATATTGTCCAGTTGCTGCTTTCCTACTTTGTGTACCCTTTGATGATGCAAAGTGTCTACTCGTCTGTGCTTTAGAAGGCACGATATAGTTACTTTCATCAGTTAGGTATTTACTGTTACTTTTATGCTTTGACATTGTAGGGGATACCAACTCCTCGCAAGGTATAACCTCATAGACGTGGTCACTGCCCCGCCTGTGAGATTTATGTGTTTTTGTTGCTGAAGTGAATAAGGGATGATTTTCATATATCTGCTCTGTGTGCTTTCTTGATGAGATCGGACTGGCAGCGCTACCTAGCTGAGCAGCTTCTGACAGTCTTAAATAGTCATTGTTGTTGCCATCACCATCATCTGACAGTAGGCTCTGCTTCCCAGTTAGCTGATGGTGTATAGCCACAGTCAATGGTCTGGATGAAGGTGGAGAGTCTAGCAGTGGGTTATTTACCGGAGAGTCTGAGCAGCTTCGTCTATGGGAGTCTGGTCTACAAGAGTAGAAAGGACAATATGAAATAATACTGTATTTAGACTCCCGACTAGGTAGTGCTAACATATAAACAGCTCTTACAATACACTAAGATTTTAATAGGAAATGTGGCCTAAGCATTGCCACAGAAGCATGGGCACTGAGGAGGTGTCACCTCGCTCCTCTTTTTCTCTCTTTATATACTTTATATGCCTTCTTTCTCCCAAAGAAGAGTACAGAAAGGAAGATAGGGTATAGGGAAAAAGAAAGGTAAAGCAGAGAAAGGGGTGCGAAGGGACAACTCCTCAGTACCTATGCTCAGAAGCCAGATGTAACTTTGCAGCTGTCTAAAGAATAGCCTGGGCATCAAGCCCTCTGCGTACGTGGGGGAAAGGGGAAGGCTTCCCCTTTCCGTTTTACCCCAATGCACGCAGAGGGCTTGATGCCCATGCTATCTAAAGGGCAGACCATTTGATCAGAGTCCAATCAATCTACTGCCAAGTTAACATTGCACAAAGCTCATAGTATATACAAGTTTGCAGAGACTGGTTCAGGTTCACACCCCTTGCTGATGCTGATAGCTTAGTAATTGGTGACGTGGTTGCGTGTCGCACTACTTGACAGTGTTTTTTTGTCAATGGTAGTTATAATTGCATAATCTGTGTGTTAGGGTTGGCATAGTGCCCACCTCTACCAAATGGATGCTCAACATTTACCATCAGTCTGTCTGCCACATGTCAGCATACGCATCACCATATCATTTGGTATGAATTATCCCTAATTATTCTTAAATCATGCTAATAAAAACAAATCATTAGCTCAGTGAAAAAACATGGCAACTTAATCACCAGGTGCATGTCTGATCATTCTGATAAAGCTCTAGTTGGGCCCACAGGCTTTGATTGCCATATTAAGTTGTCACCAAAGGTCAAATTGAGAGAGCATGTGGCCCAGGTTACCTAGCCTGTCTTGCCAAGGTTTGTCACAATTTGGAGTTGTTCCCACAATGAGCCAGAGCAACGAGAAACTATTTTTTCTCGTTTGTTTCAACATTTGTTTCGTTGCTCTAGCTCATCATTGGCACAACTCCAAGTTGTGACAAAGCTTGGCAGGCAGACTAAGGCTAAGCCAGCTTGACCCATGCCATAGTTGAGTTCATTGTTAGTTGCTGGAAGAAATAGACAGTGTGATTTGCGGTGTGTGCTTGGCTGTGATACCCATGGAGGTGTACAAGTTAAGTTATTTGTTCTATGTGACGCCACATTAAAATGCATTGCGTTGTGTTGATGTGCTGAAAATCATAAGCTTTATCGTCATAATTGTACTGGATCTGTGATTGTAACATCCCTGAATGGTGGCTCGCTATTGCAGAACAATTGTTGTCGGCATGTAGAGTGTATCATATACGACGGTGTGATAAGATCAACCCAGAATAACCATATTTATGTGACAGAAATGATAAATAGTGGCTTAAAAAACCTCATAAAACTGAAAAATAACAACATTGCCTGTTGACATCGCAGAAGTCATTGAAGCAGGGAATAGTGATGAAATTATTACGTCGTAGCCTGTCCTGTCACTGTTTGTGAATTAGACTTGCTAATTTGCTGTTCCGTTTCCTAAGCAGCAGTGTTTATGCATGCTGGTAGAATAGAGAGCTAGCCATGTCTATAGACGCCCAGTTTATGACAAATACGTGTACAGAATACAGGTATTTATAGTGCTGATACAATGTTACAAAACAGGCCAAGGACAGAAACAAAGATACAATATGATAGGGATACGGATAGAGTTCATGAGTTAATGATGTTTTAGGATCGAAGAGTTAGATTTTGGTTTGAGCTTGCCAAAGCAGGACTCTTCGTGATGTACCGGATTCTTTGTGATGTACCGGTATAGTATAATCATGGTATATTAATATTGTTATCATTATGGTCATAGCCGTGTTTAGGAAACCAACTGCCATATAAATAATAGCTCGTATTACGTTACATCATGTAAGATAATAATTGCAAAACTAATTCTCGTGCAAATATCCAGCAAGTTATATTTTGTTTAGGATGATTTTACCTTCTGCTTATAGTTTCGGTTTATGCTTTTGCCTTTTACTTACAATACTTGCTCTTTTAAACTACAATGGCAGTTTCCCAAAATATTATATGCTCGGCTACCTCTTTTGAAACATAATACATGTATAACTGTACCTAATCTCGCTGAGGCTTATGCTAGCAGTAGTATGCCATTTTTAAAAAATGATTGATATTCGATTTCATTACTTCATTACACAAAATTAATTAATCAACTACGATGCCTCCAACTTGTACGGCTGCTTAACATGTGTCACAGTCCAGGGTATCGGGGATTATGGCGCAGCACGAGCTCAGCTCACCAGTTCCCTAATTCCATTTTAGTTCCTAGTTTCCACTATCAATTCTTGATGCACAGTATTTTTGTGATACTAGACTACTGTTGCCTGAAAAATTGTATATACATTCACCATTCCGAGATTTACCATCAATTTTATATGAGAGGCACCCTCCAAAGGGTGCCCTTGATATCCAATATCGTCCTTGACTTTCAAATCTCTAGATCTCAATCTTATCATTTCATCAGAACCTTGCTTACTAGCCTTACCCCCTAAGGTGAAGAGAGCATTGTGTTAGGGGCTTAGGGCTAATTTGTGTTAGGTTTAACTACTAACTTGCTGCGTACTAGGTTAAAATGTACATTTTTCAAAATATGAACATAAATTAACAAATATTCTAATTCTAAGCTACACAAATTATATTTCCATTTAATACAATTTCTTTCAACAAATCAAAATTTTTAGCCATATGGACCATTTTAATTCTTGCCGCAGAAAGATTAAACGTGTAGAGGTACATATGTTGCGTACGGACGTTTGTCACGATGACTGCTGTTGCGTATACGACATATTCATTCTGGCTATAAAATTAGTATCTCATATTGTCACCGTATGCTACACTTACGTTTTTGATGATTGTCTCTTGTTGTTGCGTAGTTTTTGCTTAGAGTTCTGTAAAATATGTCTGCTATGCAGTGGAGTTGATCTCCTGTGTGGCTTAAGGTATAAGTCTTCATAAAATGTTAGCTGTTGTGTTCCGTTCTCAGTAGCCATCTGTGTCAGTACTACAACACAAACATGACCTATATAGCAAATATCTATATGACCTATATACGTAGTATTATATTTATATATAGAAGGAAGTTAGTACTGCAACACAAATGAAATGTGACCTACATGTACGTACTATATTTTACTATATATACTATACATCTAATATAAATATATCATGAAAGTTTAGTACTGCAACACAAATGTGAATTATAATAGTATATATTTTTATCTATTATATAACTATCATAAAAGGTTAGTATTTAGTATTAACTGTCACCTATATCTTATGCTGCAGGCACACAATATTATGCTAATCGGGTTACAAAATAGAAATTGAAGGCTTCCTAGTGTGTTGTCTAGCCAGCACAGCTCTGAAATACTTGACAAATACGTACTAGTACCGCTCTTACATGTATTATTTATGACCTCTAGGTTATAGCCCTTGGCTATAAGAGCCTTGCCTATCTCCAGCTTGTTCAGACAAAATGTAGACACCGTAATCCAATTCTTTGTACTTGGGATAAGACCCTGATTGCAACAGCTCTCAGATTGAGCATAAAAGTTATGTAAGCTAGGCTCACACGCTGATCAACTCTGCGTATTGAAACGAACAAATAAAGTACCCAGTGATCTAAGTCAAACCCACTTGTCTTTTGTGGACACAGTAAACATTGTACTGTATATAAAATAATCGCTGATTACTTTCAGAAAATAATATTTATAATTTTGTAACTTTGTAAATATAACTGTATGAGACATGAAAGGAATGTGAGTTTGGTTCTACTGATAGGCAGCATTCGTCATCGCATAACTCGTCTAAATTGTACCAATAATATTTTGGTACCAATATGAAAACTATTTATTGATGTTTATGAAAACAATGTTCAGCATAGTGTGTTGTAGGGACTAAAGTAGAGAGTGTTGTAGGGACTGAAGTAGAGAGTGTTCACCAGAGTCTTACACAGAGTAAGCCTGGCCCCTGGCTTGACCTTCAGTCGCAAAAATTCCTCTCTTGGGAAACAACTATTGGATTTTCAACATATTTATTACCTCTTTAATGAATTATCAAATTGCAGCTGGACAACACTTGCAATCTTTTTTTTTTGTATTGATTTTAGGTGGTAGTCCAATAGCTGAGCTAGCCAAGGAAAATCCACCTGGCCTACAGTATTATACCTGCTCATCAGAACACAGGGAGTCATTTTAGGGTTAAGAATGTTGCCCAAGAATTCTAACTGGGAAATTTCGATCGCAGTGGGAATTTGTACGTATTTGTATTTTCCAGCAAGAACATCAACGAACATACGTCATTCACAGACTGTGCAATGACAGAATGTGCTATGTACAGAATGTGCAATGTACAGAATGTGCAATGTACAGAATGTGCAATGTGAATGACGTGTTGTTTCACATAAGCATGCCTCCTAAGTTTACAAAAACATGTATACGTGTAACACATTTACATTTTACCTACACCTACCCTACCCTTACACTTACATGTACAATTCCATCCATTATATAACACACTCACGCTTAGAATATGGACTGTTCGTAACTGGCTTTTAGTAGATAATGAGTGTTTGAAGATTACTCTTGCCGTTTTGGTTTGGCATATAGGCCTAGTTACACCCGTCTTAATTGCCTAACTTATCTCACCCACGGACACTCCGTTTCAAAACGTTAGTTTTAAACAGTCCCGGATTCTCACACTTACGTCAGACATAAAGTTACACCTACATATATGTACATGCTTGTTCATGCATACATACATACATACTTACGCGAACAGCGGATAAGTTTACCTTTTAATTGTTGTGTATTTCTTGGTGTCAGCAGAATAGAAGATCTCATTATACTGTTCTAACTTACTGCTACCTTCTGAGTTTGCAGTTTTGTCACATCCGCCACGCTAAGCTCTGTGGTATAGTTAGGTGCTGGTGCTACCTAACACAGAGTGCAGAGTTAACTAAACATGACAACATAGCCTGCCCTTGTCAATAGTAAGTATCAAAGTATTGGGTGCCTGCCAATAAGACTCACGCATAAATAATCACTGCTTCTACAGTCAAGACCTAGCTAATTACCCTATTGATGATGTATAGCAATATCACCTTGTCACAACATGAACCATGTATGAGTAGGCGGAGTCGTAGGTAGACCATACCCGTCTCTGAGCTACTTGTGGAGCTGGTTTCTTTGCTATACTGAGTGTTGCATTGTATTGAAGCAGAGCCCTATCAAGGTATTAGGAAGTTGAGACTTATATACCCTTGAACATTATTAGGCCTATCCTATACTTCAACTACCAACTCCTATTATAATTGCTCTATTTAATTATATTCCTTTATAGTCAATGGGGATAGTTCACATTGGAGACTATATCTGGTGCATTATTCCCATTAGTGTGTTCTTGATAGAATAAATTTGCCACCATATAATGATCAATCAATGTTTCAGCTGCTGTTTGATACCTAATTTGTTAGGATTGGATCACAGGTAAGCTCACAGTATTAGAATTTGTAAGGCATGTTTTCAGCCATTTTCGACAAAAATTGGAGAAGTTGTCTC
>JAOQGN010309721.1:0-22804 GCA_027564295.1 Himantozoum antarcticum
AGAACATAAAACTTACACTATTAAAGGAAGAAAGACGTTTGAGAGTTGATTCAGTTGTATCCTGGAGTAGGCTGCTGACTTGGCCGATCATAAAGTCACTAAGAGTAGCAATAGTGGACAAATCTTCCCCACAAGCAGCTAGAGTACCGATGCAATCAGTGACTGGTAAATGAGAGAACAACAGCAATAAAGATAAAGTTCCTACCAATAATAATAGCTGATTACATTAATTTAATAAAAATAATAATAACAATTTATGGTCACACTACATAATAACACTGTGGTCCTGGTATAACATTAATTGTCGTTATTGGGCAGCCAATTGTTAATGATTTGAAAACTTGAAAATATGAAATTGCAACAAGAGTACAGCTGCCTGAGTAATACTCGGACTGCTATAAGTATGATCCCACAATGAGCCGTATGTGACCTTCCTCCACACTTTAGGCTATCCGCCTTGTCCACCACCGTTGAGCTGGCAACTCTGTGTTGAAACTCTCTAAGGTAAGGTGTAATGTGTAGGGTAGTAATAGCATTACTACCGCATAGTTCAAAGTATAGACAGCAAATAGTTAGCAACAGATGATAGTTTAGTAATAGTGACTAATAGTACTAACAGCAGGAACTAACTTACCATGAAATAGTAGCCGGCTGAATCCGCTAAGGTTCGGATCTAGATCATTGGTACATGTAATCATTTTTACTACACTCTACAAACAAAATACTGTTTTGGTTACACCAATATAGTATAGACATTATGTCATCAAGCTTTTCAACACGGCATATAATTATGTCTGCTTCAAAATTTAGCATTTCGACAGACTACATAATTATATGTTTCCAGGTTTATTTCACACTATGAAATGTACAATTTGTCATAGGTCTGGAAAATTACAAACTGTGGCTGAGGATTTCCCAAGTTTGCAAAGTAGATCTCCAATGGAAAAGTGGCTATAAATGAGCAAATGCTCATCTCAAACATTCCATTTAGAAATGGCAGCTACATATATGCGCACCATAAATTATAAACAAGTGTAAATTGGTTGACAAATAATGAGCAATGGGTTATTGGCAAACCCTGAATAATATGATACCAAATTAACTACATGAAGCAGCGTGAATATCGGATTATAGATACACAGAAAACCAATCCCAATATAATCTCATTTTTTAAACTAAACTGCCTTACTGATATATTTACATTTAAGAGTTCAAACGAAGACAGAAAGTTCACCACATATATATAGTAAGAGACCGCAATTTTTCAATCATACTCACCGCGCATACAAAGCCTTGATCTATGTTGGAATCTTGTTCATAATTGAAACTGTCACCAGCAGCTATTACCAGTGTATGGTATGCCCTACAAACATAACATACATTTGTTTCCGCACAATGGATCAATAGCAAGTGAAGATCATAAAGTTCTGTGGTAGCAAAAATTTGCTTAATGTAATTGATGCAAATTTGTGGCAACATATTATATACTAGTAGCTTGAACCCACAACAATGTGCCTAGCTCTAAATTTGCTAGAGAAAAAGGGCACCAAGTGGGTGTAGCTGTTCATACCAAATATTACACTAATAAGGTATACAATCTTTAAAAGTTGTGATGTCAATTTGTTGCTTTAGTGGCTAATAAAACTTTGTGTCAAATATTTGTTTGGCTGACGGATTGTGCCGAGGCAGACATACCCCCGATAGGAAAGGCGCAGCACCAGATTACAATAATAAACAAATTTAACAGAATTACTGTCCAGCTAGTCACTTTGCATGTTGGTGACTGCAAATTGAACTATTAAAGAGGAAATCAGATTAATCACAATTAAAAGCTGCCAAGTTTCTGTTTCTGTGTCAAGTTTCTGTTATCATATCATCACTACTGTGAATGTCTGTTTAGCATCTATTTAGTCTTGCTGCAGTTTTATAATGCCAGAACATCCAGATCATCTACTGTTTATTTTTAATACAATTTCATTCAAAAGATATAGAACGACCTTCCATATACATATATTTCAGCTATCCACGTGTAGAACTAAAAACGGAAAGTCGGACTCTTGAGTATTGTAGACATGTATATAATGTTGTCTGTAAGGTTCCACATAATTATTTTTGCCATCTCATCTATATAATTCGTTGCAGAGGAGTATGAAAAATATAATACATAAATAATAACATGGATATTACTATTATAAGATAACTTGCTATTACCATTACCTGACTACCAGACTCAGTTTGGGAACATTGTGAGGGACATGTCCTTCAGATTCTGAATACAACTTGCCACCATGATAGTATAAATCCTCTAAGAAGTTGACTGCCATGCGCTTACACGTCTGCATATCAGTTATCCAATAGGGATGAAGTGAAATCAGCACTTGATTTATCTTACTAATTGTGTCCTCCGGTTGGTCAATGTCTACAGACCAGCCGGTCAGTATATCATTGATATCCTACATAAGAACAGGCGTCAAATGATACAGAAACAAGTCAATAGGTTATACTAAAAACATCAAATGTTCGATTAATAACGCAAATAACAATGGCGTTAATTTTCATTGATGGGCCATTAACTTGTGGCCATTGCATATAGTTGAATTCGTAGTCTTCTACATAGCACTCAATAGGAACACAATTTAAAACATATGAAAACATCGCTTTGCAATTAAGAAATTAATTGCAAGACGATGTTAATAGAAATTAATAGCATAATCATAAAGTATTGGCACCACCAAACCAGTCTGTCCATGTTAATATGAATGACTGTGCCACAGCAGTTATATAATCAGTGGGTTAATTAGAAGTAAGAGCCTACATCTTATTTAATAATAATATTGGCACCAGCAATAATTTACCCAAAGACACTACTTCGAAACTCTTACCGTGAAGACTGGCTTAAACGCTGCGTAATGGTTGGCAGCAAGGTTTGATGTGACTTTCAGTAGAGCAAACAGTTCAACAGTAGCATAACAATTATCAAGACAATGCTGCACTTCAGAGACTAGGTACTGTAAAATATGTGATACTAGATTATAAACTTTGATATGAAGAGCAGCTATACAGTATACACTATTATAAGTAATAATTACAGCAATATGATTTAAGCACTGTACAATGTACATGTACTGAATAATTGAGAAATTAATACAAATTTAGTCGTTTACCCTTGGGCCAACCATGTCCTTCTGGGAAGAAATAAATGTACAGCAGCCGACATTAATCAGTTTGTCAGGGTGGAAAGGAACACTATGTATTTTAAAATCGCAACAATATTGCGCTATTATTTATTGTTATGATAGTAATCGTCGTGGCCATCTTCTTTTATATATTAATGTGAAATTTTTTTGAGGTGAAATATACAATTACTACAAGAGCTAAACGTAATTCACTACTGGTGCCCTTAGTCATATGCTAAAGTAGACCATTATGTGAAATTATATTATGGCATGCGAAAGCATCTGTAATATGTGAACGCATCTTCCGTAAAGTTATGCAATGTCAAATAATATTATGTGAACTATATTATGTGAACCCATATTTTGAGAAACATCCGGTAAAAGTATATTACACAAACGCATGTGAATATAATATACTACAATATATCAAATTAATTTAAGAGAAAGTATAATTACTATTCAAAAGAATAATTATTATGTCAAAGTATATTATGTAAAAGTAAATTTATTTGAAACTTAACAGTATATTAATGTGTATATGCATACGAATTACCTGGCCCCGGCAAGAGATAAGCTGAAAATCTGCTTTAACTACCGTCTCATACAGCACAGTCATGAGCCAAATTCTTGGATCACTGTCTGATCCCTCATAGATATCAAACAGCCACTCGTAGAACTGATTGTCAGCATACCTGGCATTACTGCAATTCAGCAAAATATACCGGTGCATAAACTGAGGAAGAGGAGACAAGTACAAAGTAGGTCGACTACAACATGTTGCAGCCTGCAGGAGTGCGCATAACTATACCACCTATAGCTATGTGCGCATAAGAGTGTATAGTGCATCTATAGAGTGGTAACTAGAGTGGTAACTATTTCACCACTAGTACTCTGTCTTTGACATTTAGTACCGAAATAAAATAATTATTATTAACCGCATTGACACTAAGATTACAATAATTATATTACTAGTACCAAAATTAACTGCACCAATCCATGGAAATATCAGGTCTATTAGGACATATCATCTGGTTTCAATACACTGAAAACATTTATTTAATCTTTGGAGTGAATTAGATATAATTGGCAATTTTATTGTACAGATATTGGACAATGTAATACACAGTATGACCATCACCAATATATTAAAAGTAGAAAATATCTAAAAATAGGAAAGACTGAAACAATCCTAAATATTATTAGACCAGCTGAACAAAATGTGAGCCCCTTTAACTATAATATTGGTAAGCAAGTATTTTGGCGCAAGGAATGACTCTGGTATAGCCAAGCATCATTGATGAAGGTCAAACTTGCAACTTTAGTGAATAGCCATAGTCTTGGGAAAAATTTAAACTGAAAAGTTGTATTCTTCTGATAGTGTCATCAGGTCCCCGAACCCAAACCACATCTTAGAACTAAGCTCATATTGCACATAACTAGTATCATCTAGACAGAGGCTAGTAACTCCTTTAGATATTACAGTCCAACATCATAGCAAATGCCAAAAGTGGCCAACGTCAACTTCAGGCTGTTGTTTTCAATATACAAGTAATTATTCTCACTAACCCTGCTTTCATACAAGCGAGTCCAGAATTAGCGAGACAGGAAGCAAGCAGGTGTTTGGCATCTCTTCGATCTCTTCTAAAATGTGACAACATAACAGTGCTAAACGAGTTTCTACCAAATTACAAAAGTTTGTGGTCATTAAGACATGAACCGTGTCTACTGACAGGTTACATCAACAGTATAACATTAGAATGTGACTTCACGTGATGCGCATGGATCGACTGAAAACCCTGCAACAATTGCAGCATATTAGATTATTTATTGGCTCTTTATCTGTGAAAGAAATAAGTGATTGCATTCGATGAAATTAAAGTTATGCCATGTGACACCAATTCCCCAAAACCAACAAGAAGAGCATCCACATGTGTTCACACATAATTATAATTATATCTATAGTTACGAATCAACCAGCATGTTCATACAGTGGTGCTCAGTGCTCTTCTAACTCAAACCTAAGGGGATCACCAAATGAGAAGTTAGAGTTATAAAACAGCGCATTGAACTGCAATAGGAAAAGCTGTGAATGTGTGAAATGTCTTTTGCAAATGAATGTGTGATAAATAAATATATAAATAAATAAAATAATAAATGTGTAAATAAATGTGTGAGATGTCTTTTGCAAATGAATGCAAATTTTGCTTCGCTTTTGCTGTGCTGATGCTGTGAATTTCAGACTGCTAAGTAATTCATATTCGATGGCCAATTAACTTAACCATTGTCTTAGTGAACAGGCATGGTAGTGGAAAACTGAAATTTGACTGTCCAAACAGGTTGAATTATGAGTGAAAGCTTGAACTATGTGAAGCAGATTATCAGTGGCTGAGAAGGGACCAAACATGTGGGTGTGAGTTATCCAAGTTTGAGGTAACAAACGCCGAGTTCTATTGCACAATATACAATCTTAGACCAATCATTAGGAGTAGGGATGTTCCGATCCAGAAAATTTAAACTGATCCGATTCCGATCTTACCGATTTTATTTGCGAATTTGCCGATTCAGTTTAAAATTAATGAAATGATGCCTGGATCAGATTCGATGGCAAACTAAAACCTGATTTAACATGACATTATATTATATAGGCCTATATAGCTTTCATTTGTGGATTTCCAGTAAGTTTATTATACAAACACCATATTAGCAATCAATTCTAGCAAATCAATTCTAATAAACCAGCATTAGAAATGCAAAGAAAAACTAATTGTCAATGTCTGAATATTGGCAATAAAAATACCGATTCCGAATCTGATTCACTCAATTAGTGTGAATCTGTACCGATTCCAATCAATTACCGATGAAAAGGAACATCCTTAATTAGGAGTTGTGTTCTCTTCACCAGATATTGTCTAATAATTACCTAGGTATAAATTGGTACGTATATTGTGGAGTCAAAAGACACTTTGTTTCGCATACAAAATATGGACATTTAAGCTATGACAGACTGATCATTCAACAAGACAGTCATGTCCTTTATTAATAATAACGAGTGAGAAATTTTCAGTACCATATCATCTTTTTACTATAATTAGGCTATTAGCAATCTTGCCTAGTCTAGAGTGCGTAGCGTAGGTAGACATTTTCACAGATCAAAAATGGAACAGGTATAATAACAGTCAAGCGATGAAATTGGATAAGAACATAGAACAGCAAATGTTGTTCTGAATAAATAATAGTCTTACCCTTGCATCAAATATAATTCTAGCAATGAATCCCATAATTCGTGAATGTATCTCATAAACGAACGATAGTTAGCTGCCTCACTCAGATACTCGAGTAATTGCTTTATCGCTGGCTTGTTTGTGTCTTCACGGGTCACATTACTCAGAAGTCTGCACAGCGCTGGATCAGATATGGTTCTTCTAAAATGCTCTACTAACAATTAAAAAATATATATGGGACTTAGTTACTATAATACAACAATTTGCAGTTAGAAAAACGTAGCATATCAGTTAATAAATAACGATTGGCAGAGGAAATTACATATATATTCGATAATTATTTCTAATATAAATCCCAAATTATATAAAGCCGGTTACACTAATAGAGGTCAGGCAACAACTAACAGTAACATACACCGCCGACTGATAGATGGATGCGACACTTAGTTATCTACTCCCACTTATCCTATGGAACATTAATCAATTTCCTAACTGTTGAATTCACAACAGTGCGGCAATCAATAGCCGCAACGGCATGACAAATTTCAAATTACAATAATTTAATCTGTCACCCATCTGTCATTTGTAGGTAGGCCTACCTGACATCTCGTTATGATTTTGGTTACTGCTCCGATATTTTTCTGATGATGTGTACACACGATTGGACGACTTTGGATGTTGAGGGGCTGTAGATGACCTAGTACTACTAGTGGAATAATGCCCTCTTTCACTCTTTGGTCTAGTAGAAGAGGGAGTTGGGAGGTCCCTGGTGTAATTATTTGTTCGCACAAAGGATTGCCCATTGTTGTGTGTGCGAACTTCAATAACTTCAGCATTTTCTGATGTGGACAAAGGTTTCTTATCACTTTTTGCACTTGAAGGCCTGTCATTCTTCACAGTGCGGTCTAACTTAGGCCCAGGATTTTTTATCAGGGTTACTGCACGGGGACTTTCTTTTCCTTTGACAACGATTTGGTTTTCATTATTACTATTAGATCTACTGTAACTGCTCCCCCTTTGCTCCAAAGATGGTTGTATTATTGTAACCGGTTTGCTTCCTGGTACAGCAAGCTTAATGTTATTTTTTGTTCTGCTTGGATCATCCTTTCCAAAGTCTTTGGTGGCAATAGTTTGAATCCTTCTTGGGTAAGATTGTGATGACTGGGTTTGTGTGTTGGGCAAAGTTTTCACTGTGACACCATCATTGCCTCTTAATCTTCCAATGGAAAGGTTTTGAGGCCTTTCTCGCCCACCAGCTGTTGGAAAACTCATTGGCGCTACATGCTGCTATGTTCCAGGCTACGCTGTATACATTCTGGAGCTGTATTTCTGCTAACTTAAAAGAACACTAACAAACAGAAACTGCTGCTTTGGCAATAATGTCCGCCATAATGACGTCACTGTTCGGGAAATCCAGTGTTATTGACCAAACATAACAGGTGCACGTGTATATGGTTAATAGTCAATGTAGGATGCTTTTTACCTGCATGCGCTACATGCTAGGCAAAAGACAACTGAAAAAACACAATAGTGGGTGCTTTGAAATGATAAACTATGATTTAAATTTCCTCCACCCTGATACTCCATGGTCATTTCTAAAAAAAGGCTTCACTTGTCACCTATTGTTGTCTGTTTGAAGTGTAGATTTCTCTATATTAGGGCATTAAAATTGGCATATAGGTTAAATTCACATTGCTTTTAAAATGTTTCAATGTATTTGTAACTGTAAATGTAACGTAATACATAAAGCAATCTAAAAAAAATTAACTAATACAATCATATAATTTAATTTTAATAGTAATTGTTAAATTAAATTTTAATAGTAATTTTTAAAATTTGTATACTTATTATAATTGTAATTAGTATTGTACTGTAGTATAGCATGGTTATAGCATAATTTAATATATAATTGACATAACATAATTGCTTAGTGTATAATTCAATGACTGATTCAATGATCTGGTAGAAATGCTATACTAATGTTAAATAAAAATATGGTCACATAATGCAACTGGGCCAGCCTTTCATAAAATAATTGCACAGCTTTGTTTTTTTGCATTTTATTTCAATAGAGATGTATGTTGTTTTTACACCATTTGTTGATATCACTTACTGCAGCGGACAGTCTTACATAACATAATTATTAATTGACACCAATGAATTGTCATTATTTACAGATGGATGGATGGGTTACACTGTCACTAACATAGCCTGATAGCCAGTGATCAGGATATAGGATAGGACCTGGAGATAGACGCCATGGCTCATTTGGACATGTAAGGATAGTAATGTGACAGTGCTGCAATTAAACCATGCTTCTGGGTTGCTATCTTAGTCTTGACTGAAAACATGTGCACACTTCCCATATTTAAATGGCTTATACTATGCAGTCAAATCCAATTCCATGGACCACTTGAAATGCATCTCCAACCTACCAGCAGTCTTATCATTAATATTAATTCAATACAATAGGGTTGTTTCAACACCAGAGTGCAAATATTAAAGATGGATTGTTCACAGCCGATTTTGTGTTACCAGCCAAAATATATAGTGTTACAACAGCACATTTAAATATTTTTATTCTTCAGTGGACTATGAATCAATCACGCAGCCTTTCGTGTCCCATTCCCGGCTGCCAGCAGAAAAATCAATTTCTTGACAACACATCTGGTAAGTTTTCGTGATTACTGGCTCCATCTACTCTCAATGATCTACTCCATCTAGCCCATTGTCCATCCTACTCCATCTACTCCGATGATCTACTCCATCTACTACTACTCGGAATTTTTGAATAATTGCACTCATTGTAATTCGCCATGAATTGATTATTTAGTAAGCCATCTTGCCCAACTCGAACACATATGAACCTGATCATTTTAAATAACCTGGATCGGTTGTAAATGGTGCCCATTCCCAATATACAACCCGTACAATTGAACTAACTGAACACTTGCATTGACAACTAGTTGGCATGCTGCTGGCAACCAGTCTATGGTGCTTATCTCAATTTGTTTATTGATTATCACACAAGCAGATTGGTGCTGTATATGGAAAAGCTATATCAAAACTTAGAAATGAAACGACATGTGTTACAAAAAGAATGTCAGGAATTGCAGACACTTCTGAGTCCATGGTAGGTAACTATGGTAATAACTAACAACGTGCTAGGTTAACGTAATCACTTGTGCACCACGAGCCCACAACATTTCAATCAATTGCCGCAACATCCATTCCAGCAAAATTATCTACTACCATATTATATATTGTTACTACTCGCCATCTATCTGTATCCTGTACAGATAGTATTTGTTGATATCTGTATAGGATACAGATATCTGTATCCTGTACAAATGAATATCGAATGTGGTGTGCTGCATGCAGGAGTCTTTGATGTTACTATGCATTGTCACAAGTTAAGTGTTTAGTACAAAATTATTCATCAGCAGACAGCATTATATAGCATACAGTAGGCCTAGTATACATTGTATTCATCAGCTGCGTGCTGATGCTAAATGGTGTGAATTAAATAGCCACCACAGCTTTTTGATCCTCTTGGTTTCAACATATATATTTAATTCATTTTAATATTTATTTAATTTTTAATTTCTAGTTTGCTAATTTTATATATATATATATTTATTTAACTTTATATTTATTAAATAGCTAATTTTGTTATTATAACTAAATAATTGCTTAACCACAGTGAAGCTGTCAATGCCGCTTGTCAGATAATTGAGGTAGATGCTGCAAGTTCATGTTTTTAACATTTTAAGGAAGACTAAAGTTAATTCATCAGAGGTAGAAACAGCTCATGTACAACAAAGTGTGGTAGCCAGTACTGACCCACAGCCTGCAACTACCACCACAGATGATGAATTGCTCGATGATGAGCTTCAAAAAGCAGAAAAATTGTTGGAAAAAGTTTTAAAAGTTCGGAACACAGTGAAAGACGAGGTAACCTTTAGTGTTGGAAAGCTACTTATCTTATTATTACTGGAGATGTATAATTGGTCAATTTGTGCAATCTTACAAGCTTTGGAAAAATGTAGACTGCAAAAGTGTTTCTCAAGAGAACGCAAGCCAATGCCTGATCCAAATCCTTGAAATTGAACCAAGACAAAAACTTACATGATTGCACATAGCAGGCCAGTAATTGCTAATTATCACCAATGTCTAGATACAGGTGGAAATGCAATAGCAGAGGTGTTGGGGAAAACCTCCAGTAGGTAGTAAAATGTTATCTTGTGCAAGATAGGAGAGAACTTGTGAAAGCGCAGCAGATGGAGGTGCGAGGTGATTGACATTCATTTTATTGTGCTAATTTCAATAATAATTGTAACATTCTTTTTCTTTTTTCATAATATTATTTGAATGACACTTTTTTAAATACTGCTGACGCGGGCAGTTGAAACTGTAGTCTCGGACTATCTGACAGTCCTTTTGGATTCATTTTCATATATCTTTTCTTAATTTAATATTTCTATGTTAATTATATTTACGTAATAAAGTAGTAAACAAAAAAATAAACAAAGAACTAAAACCTTGAAATCACCAAACTTGACCCCCATAAATACTGTAGTATTATAATGTGTGGGTTCCGAGAACGCCCACAACTTCTCAAATTCATTAAATTTAGTATTCAGCCTCATCCCCACACACAAGACCTACTATCTCTCTTCTCCGAATTCATTTCCAATCCACTTTCTAGTGTTTAACATACTACCTTATTATAGGCCTGAATGTTTGTAATAAAAAGTTTAAAATCTATCCAGGTTTTAAGACCTATAAGGCCGGAGCTCCCGGTTTCTATGACGTTCGGCAATTGAGAATACAATACTCCCCCCCCCCTCCCCCTGAACAGGATGTGTCAGTCAGACGAAGGTTAGCTCCCCAGCTAATGCCGGTACTCATTAGCAGCTGAGTTAATTGGAGCAATGTGAAGTAAATCCTTGCTCAAGGATACTGTGCAGGAATCAAACCTCAGTCCTTGCTGTCAGGAGTCAGTTCCTTAGGCTACGCGTGCTTCACAATGTTTATAATAATGCTACATATTTTCCCCGTATTCCGTTTTAGGAGATTCGAGAAGTTTGCAAGATTAAGCCCGAGAAATTACCTCAAACTGTCAGACATGCTACAAAGCGCATCACTGGTGGGTCAAGCGCTGCTACTAAATCAATAGTAGATAATAAATTTAGGATGCCAAATGCAAAAGACAAAAAACTATCAGAAAGTAAACCCAAATCTACTAGACACTTATCAAACTCATCATCGGTAAATCGGACTAGCTACCAAAATGCATATCAAGCACCGCGTTTGTCACGAGTACAATCTAAAAGCTCAAACTATGGTATAAAGACCAGTAAAGTGGAAACTGCAAAGTTAAAGAATGTGACAAATAGTACAAGCGCTAAAGCAGTTGAACCCATTTTGTCTGCTGCGCCCAACTCAACCAGTTCTATAGCTTCGAATGGAGCCAACAATAACAATAATAGTAGGATAATTGGACATGGAATACCTACAGCAACTGACGGTGGGCATAGCCAAGGCCAAATGGAGCCGAATAATACACAAGTGGCGTTCTCTCTTCAAACACATGGGTAATAATATCTCTTATTAGTAGTTGTCTTATTTGTATATGTATTGTCACTTTTATTATACGGGCAGACTTACTTGAAGTGTTGTTAGCATCACATCCAAACTTGCATGCTATTTAACCCAACATTTTAAAAAATGTTAAGATATTTTCTTGAGTTCAAGCCAATTTTTGAGTGAGAAAAAAGCTTGCCATTGCCAAGAGAGACTGAAAACCTCTCTTGTTGGTCAGTCTCCATGATAATGTTCAGTCTGATATACATTGATTTTTTTTGTTGCTAAGCCATTCCAAATGTACATTGTTCATGTGCTAGATTTATAATGCATTTAATCTATACCATTTTTCTTTATTGTAGAATTAAGCTGAAGATTCCACGATCGCTGAAATTACACACCAAGTTAAATACAGCATTGCGTGAAAAAATAACGCACTGTGCTCGCAAACAATTGCTGATACCCCACAGACTAGATGCTTATTTCATGTCAGTAGAACACATCGAAACAGCAAATAGCAACTGACAGCCGAGTAATTTAATCACAGCACAGAGGAGATGTATTGATTCTGATAGTTTGTTACAATAATATAGGATTGCCAAATAGAGAGAAAAAATAGGTAGATTTGTTATATTATACACCGTAGCAAACAAATATACTTTAAAGATAGAAAAACAATACAATACCATCATGATATATAGAACAGTAGATTAAGTTGACTAGTAGTACGTAGTAATTATGACTATGCTATATAGGAGATTATTCAGTAAATCAGATCTTGCAGTAAGATTCGAATATCTTCACCGTATTGCCTGCGATTTCCAGGACAGATCTACAGTCAGTACGGTTAGTCTAGAGATTGGGAGTCACCTTACGACCTAGGATCAAGTTTAGGAACCTGAACATTTAACCGACCAATCTTAGCCAGCAGCGATGTATATGTACTATGTGACAAAAAATATCTTGGTGTTATCTTTGTTGTAGCCTCGGTTTTAACCATCAGAATTCCCTTTAAGTAAAGGTCAACCCCGCTTCATTATAGACAGCAAATATCTTCTCAACAGCTGTAACAAATGCAGCTGTTCGTATGTCCAACCCGAGATTATATTTCATAGCAGTCTGCATGATTTTCTACAAGATAGTAGAAAATTGGTGACCAAATGGAAGTGGCTTGAGAAATTGATGAGGAATTAATAATTTGATATTGTAAGCTGACAGGTATTGTCCGATCAAATAGTTCCAAGAAAATGAATTGCTTAACATGCTATAGAAAATTGGTCTGGCTGTGATTCAATGGCATTTGTATTGCAATGAAGCAAATGATCCCATATAGAGAGGACAACACCTAAATTATTATAATAGCTTCAAACAATGAAGCATTTATTGCTCTAGCAGGCAATATATGAATGCTCTAGCAGGCAATATATGAATGCTCGAGCAGGCAATATATGAATGCTCTAGCAGGCAAAATATGAATGCTCTAGCAGGCAATATATGAATGCTCTAGCAGGCAATATATGAATGCTCTAGCAGGCAATATATGAATGCTCTAGCAGGCAATATATGAAATATGTCTAAATGAGAACAACCAGATTCCTTTTGCCGTTATCAATGAAATGTGACTCTACCAGAGTAGTAGAATAACTAAGCTGTGTAACATTTAGTTGGAATAATTGTAATATTTTACAAACCGTCGCTGATCTTTCCATTGTGTACTCTAGGCCTGAGTGTACAATATCCTTTTCAGAGGCACCGGCTATACGGGCTTGGAACTCTTGACTTGGCTCAATAGGGATCTTTCCACCATTTCTTCCAAATTTTCGTTCAAGGGATGATTGGACACTTTCTGTAATGAACATGAGAGGCTTTAACAACAGCACATGCTAGAGGAGCTGAGAGGAGATGGAATAAATGTTTACATGTATATCTTGCAAATACTTTGATGTGAAAAGTGATGGTCAGACTGCAAACAAGTTGCTGCAAATCCAGTTTTTAACGTTCCCAAACTCGCAAGGCAATTGCAAAATGCTGTTAAAAAACTAAAAGGATATGTGAACGCGTGCTTCATGTGATCATCAATTATAATAAAACTGTTCAAACTCGACCTATAAAACCTGCCATCGACAGTAATAAAAGCATAGACTAATAATCAGCATGCAAGATGACAATCATTGCTATCATCATATTTCGCACAATAGAATTTTGTTGTGAAGACTTTGCTGATACTAGTAGAAAACGTGGAAGGCTGATGGAGAAACTATGCTATTTAAAGGGCCTGGCAACTTTCAAAATAAATAAATCAGCAAAGAAAATCATACAAAATGATTAAATGTTGCTTGTAAATGAAATCTCAAATTTGGAATTATCAGTACATTAACGATGACCTATTTTTAAGCGACAGGCATCGTCAATACCAAATAGGTCACGACACTTAATTCCATTCCAGGTGGTTCCAGAAACGTTACCCTGGCACTTAAAATTTGTCTCCCCCTTCACGCAACGCCCCAAACTAAGTATATAACTTCGAGTTATAGTAGATTTTATGTTCAAAAATTGATGAGCCGAAATTGTTAGCTACAGACGTGTTTATGAACCACAATAATTATTTGTTTTGTTTTCGGGTGTTATTCTAAGCAAAAAGTAGACTCAACTCAAATAGATCATTTTCCGAATTTCTAGGATTAAAGCTCTTTGACAATGGTGCAGTGCAGTATAACGAAGTAGAATTCATAGAGGTAGTTATAAGTCTCATCTACTATGATGCATGCATGCTTCCCTCAAATGTACCAATTTATCTGCTGTGATATGATATATGGCAACAATATAACCTGTTGGCTTGTCCATTGCAAGGTAAATAAGAACATTTGATAAGTAACTAGATAATTTAGCTAAATTAGTACATAACTTAATGCTCTAGTTATCTAGTTCCTAATATACGAGTAGATAGCTATTAGCTATAATAGCTGTAAAATGTTGATTAAACCTGTCTGAGGAATTCACATCGAATGACAAAGGGTATCAATAGCTGTTGACTTTGCCATTACTTTTGGTCTAGTTGAGCCTGACAAATCAAGCTTTCACGGGTATTTCCGATCGTAGTTTTTTCATTGTGAGAGAAGACAATTACAAAAACATAGTTAAAATTACTTGAACTCATTTTTAACTGTTAAAGACCATAAAATAGAGTAACTGTTATATATAGAACTGAAGGGGAACAATTTCTCATTTAGATGATATAATTTTTGTTAGACACATAATATTACAGATAAATTTACAAGCACTTCATCCTGGGCTCGAAACTTGCCAGGTCGTTAATTATAATGAGCATATTCTTAACTATGTCAAATATATCACATTTGACACTCGACACAGCCATTGCTGCTAGTAGCAAAATTGTTACAACACTATTAATAAATTCGTTTCAACAATGAAGCCATTTCTAGCAAAACGTAAATATCAGTCAAATCAATTGAAACTAAATAATATCTAGCAGAAACGGAGAATCTATAATGAATATTTCAGCAAATTTATTTTGGGGCAGTTATTTCAATATAATATAATAAAATCAAAAAATTCTCCGAATTGCAGTTGTGACAATTATGCTCCCGACCCACACTATACACTTACGGAGCAGATGATAGTTCGCATCCTTTTCATATTTAAAGTGAAGACGTCCGTAACTGACATGATTAAGATTTTTCAGCCATTCAAAGAATGAAACCGTGACACCACCGGCATTACAGTAGAGATCCGGAATCACCAACACCCCATTCTGATGGAATATCTTCTCAGCTTCTTCAGTCACAGGTCCATTTGCTCCTTCTGCTATGATTTTTGCTTTAACCTAAACCCGGATTTCAATAACATCACGGTGTTTATCAGAAATAAAAAATACACAACATAGGTGGTCTCTCCTGTAATAGTCTGTGCTCTATTTGCTGTCACCAATCAGAATCGCAAAAAGTTACTGTGTATAATATATAAAACAATTGTTACTATAATAATATAATCATTGTATATATATTGTAAGAGTTGTTTGCCCCTTACACGATTTACAAAGAAAAGACAACTCGCGATTAAAATAATTGATTACGCCTAACAGTACAATGCTGCTATTGTCAAAATTACGTAGTTCAAGTGTAATAGCGATTACTATGTTCTGATATTAACCATTCCATACACATTGGTGATGACAAAAATACTGCTAACAGCTACGCGTAAGCCGACATCACAAATATCGATTCACAAGATGGTAACATTTCACCAACTCTTTAACAACAATATCAATTATAATTTCTATAGTAGAGATAATACTAGCATTGCAAATTGCGACCTCTATTCCCTATTCGCTGGTGCTATTCCCTGCTTTCCCACCCGTGAAAGTATGGGAGTCGCTGGTTTTGTATATCTCTAGCGAACGCCTAGCGAATGCTGCTTTTCATACCCTATATAATGGAATCGCTAGTTTTATTTCTATTTATCTAAGTTACAGTTATTGATTGGCTAATATGCTAACCCACCTCGCGTGACACTCAGTGTTACAGAAAAAGTCTATATAGAGCCGAAGTTTTCCATAACATTAGATCAGTCTAATTCAAAGCATTGCCTTCTCATTTGTTCTGTTAAAGTGAGATGTATTCAGTAGATAGTTACGATTCACTTGCAGTAATTACAATGTATTCAATAGGGATCAAGGCTAATTTCTTTAGCTTTATTAACAGTGTTGTGCAATGTGTATGTGTCGTTGATAAAGTTGGTTGCGTTAGAGACATCATTGTATGTGCTATTTATAGTTATCATCAAACACGATTAAAGCTATCATCACAGAAGTGGCACAACTCCTATTTTCTATGGAATGTACTGCAGCTTTATATAGCAGATTAATTGACAACTGGGACAACAAGCGATTGTAATAGCCATTGTATTCCCTATTCCCTACTTTCTAAAAATTTCCAGCAGAAATAGGGATTCCCTGCTTTTACTTTCAACAGCGAATAGCCAAAAAATGTACTGCATTTCAAGCCAGCGATTTGCAACCCTGAATACACAGACCATATTCAATGCTTGCTGCTGGTGGACCCTAGATCCTTTGGGTTTATGTTACATCTAATAAGTACTTCAATGTATACCTGGGCAGCATTGGATGCTGTCAAAACACGTTCACCAGCTGCGGGTACCAGAATATCACATTGCTCTAATAATAGATCACCACCATATTTATCTGCACCAGGGAACCCAGTTATAGTGCAGTTAGCCTACAACATGAACAAGTCGGTCAAATTTTACTCCGAGCTACAATTGGTACATCCAAGAACTTTTATAACTTTTATAACAATAATAACATCAATTTCTTCCAAATATATTTCTTCAATATCAATGTTAGTTAGTATAAAGGCATGTTTACATTTCTATGACGACGTAACTACGACTACGTTATCACAAATTGCACTGAAATTTTGTAATTTTATCGCTGCTATTAGCTCTTTAGACCAGCGCAATTTTTTTGCTAGGTTAATAAGACAAAAGGACAATAAATAATAGTCTATAAGAATAAAGAAAAGAATACAGTAAATAAACAAAACTATAAAACCAAATTAAAAAAGTATATCAATAATTGTAAAGCAAATTAAATAATATATAACGTTTTATTACATTTTTATTAATTGTAAAAATATTAAAGAATTATTTTATTTAGCTTCAACCTATTTACAGTAATTGATATTTTTATTTTGGCTGTTAATATGGAATTTACCGAATTTCATTACACTAGTTTTCCAATTTGATCGTCATTATCAAGCTATTCCCGCCTTCCTGTCTTTGGGTGTTGTACATACTAATAAAAATGTTTAGTTTAGCTACAGTTTAGTTCAATGTCATTGGCATGTGATGACCTAATCAGCGATAATTGCTTTGAAATTGGAGGCTGAATTGCTTGCAATTTGTCATACAGCATCATACGACATCGCAAGTGTAACCAATTCTTTACACAACTGCAATATCATTGGAATTTGTCGAAATTGCACCGTCGTACGACAAAATCATAGACCTGTGTGAACGCAACATCCAGGTGTCAGAGCCAGGTTGACATTAGAACAACTCCGAATTAAGTGAGATAACTCCAAATTTGGGTAAACATACGGGGATGTGTCGTAACTAATGTACATGTATTCATTAAAATTAATGTTCACTAGATTTAAATTGTCATCATTGCGACAACAAAAACTTGTGACGTTAGCCCTGCAAGCCTTAACAAATAACACAATATTAATTATAAGCTTGTATATGTACATGCTACATGTATAGTCATTCTACTTACAATTTTCCAATCTTCCAATTCTCTTGGTTCAATACCATTAGCGTTGTATATGCTACCATCGATTTCAGCCACACCTATACATTTTGCACCTGCTCTGTGGAGATACCTCATTGAATGCAAACCAACATTACCTAAGCCCTGACAATTAAATAATTGCATAATAAATATACATCAAACTCTCTCTGAACTTCCCATTCATACCTTAAATAATCAGTAAAACACAACATTATAGAGGCAAATAGGAATAAAGAACACGAATGGAATGAAATAGAATTATTGCATAGTCTCTCCGGGTGGTCCAAAGAGTTTTAAATGCAGCAGCAATACAAAATAACAGCTCTCATGTACACCTACATTAGTAATAATTAGAAACAGGTACCGTCAGGAAATGGAAGCAGAATTTGAATATAGAGATGTCTAACGTCATTCGATTATAGGCCTGAAACAATGTGATGGGAATCGATAGCGAGCGATTTTTATGATCGATTCTCTGATCGATTTTATTGAGATTATAATGTAAATTTTTTCCGATTATAATTTTCAATTTGGAAGGGCTTTTGTCTTGTTTTATAGTCACACAGGCACTGGTACGTTTGTTCGTAATAGCATACATATTAGCTGGGCTTTGTACTTGTGAACATGGCATCTGAAATCAAGCAAAAACGAATAATCGAATCGGTAACATCGAAAATCAATTCTTAGAAAATGGATATCGTTAAAATCGGTCAAATAGCAAATCGTTCCAGGCCTATTCGATTATCCTTCGAATTTGACAGTATTGATAGCACTTATTGCAGTGCAAAATTGGTGAATAATGGAAAGTGATCACTTTATCACACCATAGTGATTCATTTCGCCAAACATTGTTGTATTACAATTATGATGTCAATCAGCATAATCGTTACTGTGATTTAACTACAATTTGGGTTCGTATATTGTTTATACCTGCACAATAAAAGTTTTGTCTCCCAGGCTAGGTGTCAGTCCTACCATACTCATGTAGCTTGCTTCATCTACAAAGTTCTTTATCGCATGAAAAACGCCCTGCAAAACAAATGGAAAAAGTTACCTTGCAAAAAAAATGAAGCATTTGGGTTTTGTTACAGTGGTGCACAAGGTATGTGATAGCATGATCTATTTCCATTCATCAATAAGAAATAATGTAGATACCGAAAAGAAAAAATCGAACTTTGAGGCTGAATTTATTTGATACCAGCTAATATTTCGAATGTTTGTCAGCTGGTTTCAATTACATGTTTTACATTATTTTCAATGACTAATAAATATGTTCAATGCCAATGAATCCCTTGAACTTGATAAAACAATTTTTTTGCAATATATGGAATGTCCCCAATTCCACAAGTATAACAATCGCTGATATCAACAATAATATAGCATGATATATGCGCTTACTCTGCCTGTAGCAGATGTCCTCCCATGTATCCCACCTTGTGTTATTGGTTTACCAGTAACACATGCATGAGCATTCAGGTCTTGCCATCCCATTGTTTGAGAATACGTATCAGCAATCCATGCCATCTCTCGTTCTCCAGTACCCATGTCGGGGGCAGGTACATCTACGCCAGGTCCTGCAATGTTTAGTATAAAATCTGTGAGATGATAATCATGCATGACGTTCATAATTTATTGCTTACAGGCGACAATTAAGTTTTACTTCAGCTGGATTGCCTATGACGGTCAAACAATAGATTATATTAGTCTCATTCCCTAAATTATCTGCAATTCCATAAGCAGAGATAATATGACATTAACACATCACTTTTAACACATTAACTACATCACATTAACACATTTTTCCAATTTCTAAGATTTTAAATTTGGGAGGCGAGGAAATATTCTTACGTTTGCTAGACTAAATACTAAGTATATTAAGTAATACTTTCTATATATTCCAGTTTTCAGACGATTACTCGTGTCGACAGGAAAATTTACATTAGGCCTATATAGGCCTATTTATTGGCGATAGTCATAAAAGTGTGCAGCCCTACAGTTGCAAATTTTATAAATTTTCAATGTAAACATAGGCCCACATACCGATAAAACCTTTCTTAGCTAGTTCAACGGTGAGTCTTCTAGTTATCTTCTCCAACTCATTATCTGAGTAGTTTCTTGGGTCAATAGCTACTCCAGCTTTGGCACCACCGAAAGGCACATCTACTACAGCGCACTTGTAGGTCATCAGGGCTGCCAACGCCTTGGTTTCATATTCATCTACTACCGGGCTATATCGAATACCTTGAGAAAATACAGCAATGTGAATATAATAAATTTTGATGCATGAATGAGATACTGGAAGTACGAGAACAAACTATTTAAAGACCATTAATTAGCCTGTTAGACGATTAGACGAATTACAATACAGATCTTTAATTAGCATTTAGCAATTAGGCCTACCAACAATAAATTACAAAACTTACATCGTATTGGAGAGAGACCAGATAAAAACAGTTCGGCATTCAGCCGGTCACACCTTTGCCATAACGGAGCAATACATGAAAATATTGATATAATTACAAATTTTTGTTGACTTACGGTAATTATTAATTAATTTTTTATTTAGGCCTATTAAATAGTATTCATTTAAGAATTTTCTACATAACTATGCTAATTGTTATTTTCAACCTAACAATCCTAAATATGTAGGCGGTACGCCCTACATCTAATGCCTGGTTATCAGGCAGGTACGTACAAGGTACAACCAGGGAGTTGCAATGTGAGACAGCATTACAACTCATTGGTGCAGCCATTGCTGCAGGCGCTACCGCTACGGGGGTATTGAGACTAATTTATGTGCTGTAAAGCTGATTCTCTGGCTAGGCCTATACTGACTTAATCTTTGGTAGTGGCCTCAGTCAAGACAACCACAGTCCCGGTTGTCAGAATAGCTGTAGTTTCTGAATAAAATTGAAATTTTGAAAAGTGTTTTAAATTGAAAAGTAGCCATGTTGTTCATAATTTACTTTTCTTAACAAAAAGTAAAACTACAATATTCAAAAATAATCTAAAAACTATGATACCGCAACCAAGTAATAATGTTGTTACATACCTCCTTTGCAAGGCGTTCGATGATGACTGTGCTGGGCTCTCCATGCA
The DNA here is from genome assembly GCA_027564295.1 of Himantozoum antarcticum. NCBI lineage: Eukaryota > Metazoa > Bryozoa > Gymnolaemata > Cheilostomatida > Bugulidae > Himantozoum > Himantozoum antarcticum. Next base: position 21,414 of record JAOQGN010309721.1, read on the forward strand.
GATATCAGTTCTAGCTCACCTGTATCTCTTTTAATTGGGAAAGACATCTCGATGACATTATTGCCCCGTTTGATTTGTTGCAACAAGCCTCGTACTTTCTTATGTTTATCTTCCTCGCTCATTCTACCTTTTAGAGTAGACACTAACTTATCTTCTAAAACGCCAGCAGCTTTATCAAAAAATTTGTCTACTTGCACCAGAAATCTCTTTCCAGCATCATCGTCATGGGTGGGAGCACCAGCAGCAGAGGAGTACAAATGATTTGCTGTGCACCTTGGCAAACCAGAATTGATTGATTGCGTTTGGGTAGCTCTGACCATATAGCCTGCAAATACAGATAGTCTAAACATTGCTAAAAATGGACCAAAACAATAGCAAAAAAAGATCACCTCCGGCCTTGCATAAATATTAGCAATATAATTAGCTATAATTGATCATATGATAGCCTGTTAGTTTGGTTTACATACCATTTGTACCACAAACAAGGAATTGTGTATTCATGGGACATTGGAAAAGCTTTGAAAATAGTTAAACAACTCCAATAAATTAAGTGATTATGTGGGCCGTTTGCCAACCACTATTGTCCATCACTTTCAAAAGTGTACTTTAACGGCTGGTCTTAGAAACACGCGTCTGATATGGGGTAAATTTTATTGCAGAATGTCAGGTTGTCTCCACATGCAGAGTTTGTCATGCAGACACTTTGGCGTCAAAGAAAGCATTAGTTAGCACCAAAAAAATGGCGGAATTGACCAGTAAAAATTATTTTGTCTTTTTTATGACTTTAGTTTGCTTATGTGTTCCACAATGTCACCTTGGTACGTATGACTATGACAGCAGTGTTGAGCAGCCACATTGTTATCTGAATTGCTGGGATATATGCTATTTACAGAGTTTTATGGCCATACAATACAACTTTGAACTATATATTTTTGACTGGGTTTATTTTCATTTTACATTGACTTTTAGTTTTACTTTTACTTTTAGCTTTATTTTACTCAACTCAAATTTAATTGTTATGTTATTTAAATAGTTTAATTGCTTATAGATTTAAGTCATTGGTTTAAATATATTATGCTATGCATATTTTCTTGTCGCCAAGAAAAGTAAGTTACCATCTAGGCCAGGCCTAACTCCCGTCCTAACCATCTAACCATGGTAAACTCCAAGCCACAGACCTGGTTCATAGTCAGTTGCTAGTCACTAGTTTGAGCTTTTGGTGGAAGTGAAGGATAAAAATGAATGAAAGACACTCATTATTTCATTAATCCCACCCCAGAAGACTAACTAGTGACCAGAGGCCGTCTGTGTAGAGTTGCCAACTCTAAGTGACAAAAAAAAGGGACAAATTCATTTCAAATTTATGTGTTATATCTATATATCATATTTTC
>JAOQGN010309722.1:0-15013 GCA_027564295.1 Himantozoum antarcticum
GATTATCTTGCCACATTGGCTATGCCAAGTAGATACCTATATAAGTAGTGGCACTATGAGCCACTGGGCAGACTTGAACAGAGGATATTATATACTACCTATCTTTACGGACACAGGACACAACATTAGTTTTAATCATGTAGTAATAAATGACCAGTTTGTTCAATTTATTATCGAGACTCTTCAATTTATACCTTAGACAACACATACACACACACGCTTGAAATGTTCCGGTATTAGGATACCGGATCATCTACACGGTGCTAAGTTGACATTGAGTAGGGGCAGCTGAGTGGAGCCAGTCAGCAGGTTGGGGGCTAGGGGTGGAGACCATACCCCCACATCTAGTACAATATTGCACATGTACTAATATTATAGTATTTGAATATTAATAAACAGCGATGAGCCGCTACTTAAATATCCATGCTGGATAAATATATTTATGATTGTAATGTGATACTAAACCGCTACAATTCTTGTATATTATTATTGTGATATATTATTGTGTTGTTGTAATAGTGTAACATTGTAACTAACACAGTGAGCTTTAATAAATTACCAGCATAAACTTTATGGCTTTTATGCATATTATTCAGCTTTGAGGTTTTCTTTCAAGTTATCAAATTGTTGACCCCATATAAATGAAAATTATATGCGGCAAACCTGTTTTCCTTTTGATGAGTGAAACCAGTGTCATTATTTAGCAGCAAGGATAGTTGAAGATTATCCTTTATTTCCAGAATTATTTCCAGATTAAATAAAAATCATTTCGCTCAGTAGATATTTTGATACCATCCTAATGTAATATAGTGTTGTATGTGAACAGCATACACTCGCACTCACATTATAGCGTGTGCTGCACACGTTACCTACAGACAGTCATTTGGTATTTGGACAGTCTATTATTGACAAATACTAAGAATGCTTATGATTGGCTATGCTTTATTTACAATAAACACGCTAATCGTGGGTTATTATACACAGATGTGTGGCACTAGTGAAAAGGGACTATTTCTCGTCTCTACTCACGTGCATATGGCTGCACCTTTAAAGGTAGATGCTCGATTGTATTCGACTTGTGCAAATACATTTAAACTTTATTCAATACTCTAGTCTGTCATATAGATGCTGTGATTTACCGGAGTTCACCTAGCTAGTTTTCAAAGCAACTGACCCTAAATGATAGTCTTAAAAGGTTAAAGGTTAAAATCCATTTGTTGTCGCACAAGTGAGAAATACTGTGGCCGAAGCCAAGGCCGCCATATACGGTGCCAAATTTGCTCTCAATTAAGGGCTGGAGCAGCACGAGGCAAATTTCAGGTTCAGAACCTTGACCAGAGGTCCTTAGCATTGATAGCACGGAATATCCCACGCTCACTTGATTTTGTTACAAATCAAGTAAAGTGGCTCACATGGGATTTGAACTCGGGTCACCAGCATGACATCCGTGTCCTCATCCCATTGAGCTATCTCTACTCACTGCCAAGGCAGCAGGCTGTGTGATTACAGTTCAATACTAGCAAACTGGCTTATGCAGCCTTCTGTTGACACGACATGTTAGCCCATTGCCAGGGACATCTAACAATAATCTACCCTGCCTCTATGGGGAAGGCAAAACTATTAGGCCTACAACATTACTGCTGTATTACTGTATTCGACAAAGTTTTGGGCTTGCAAATAATATTTCCAGCTTCTGTTTCTTGAAGACCCAAAGACTATACCATGTGGAGTTCAAGTGTCCCAGTTGTCCTAGTGAACTAGCCTCTAAGGGAATCTATGCAAAGTGAGGAGAATTGTTGATCTAAAGAATTACTGTTCCATGTACATGTACTTAACTGCAGAGTATTAGAGTAAGTGATTGATTATTATTATCTTGAATATATATATCATTATTATGGTATGATCACTAATTATCACTTTATTCCTCATTTGTGATGTTAGTTTTGTGTATGATAAAAGCATAATTATAAAGCTGTTGAAGTGAGTTGTCTTAACTGTGGAAATAGTATGTAATTTATCATTGATGCTGTGGGTCGCTGGTTCAGATCTTGGGTAGGCCTACAGAATCACCAACCACTCCCCTCATCCATCTAGGCAATTAGAGTGGGCTATCTCGGCGTATGGTAGGGTGTTTGTGAACGGCATCCGGCGCTTTATGAAATGTCTGGTTCAATTTATCAAATTGTGGTTGAAAGGACAAAGATTACCAAAGTGTCCTTGTATCCAGCGACCAGGCGGTAATAAACTAATTCCACCACTTGTAAGTTCTGTCTAACAGCTACATGAAACGGTTTATATGAGAACTATTACTTATTATTATTTTTTTATTTATTATTCTGTAAGATAGAGCTGGGATGTACATGTATATAGTTACCTTGCACATGACGTATCAATGCATAAACAACAGTTGTTTAGATTTTCACATGGTTAATATTTGACACTATCAAATTTATGCTAGTATATGTATCAGTTCTTAGTCAATGCCTGGCGAAATTCCATTCATGCACATTTCTATTGGTTGAATGAGTTAGAGCTTAAAGGCTGCCTTACAAAAGTTATATCTTCCGCTGTGAGACAGCGATATGTCTAGCTGAGAGGGAGAAATCGCAGTCCATTTGCTCTTACAGACAGAGAGAAATCTAGCTAGCAAGTTTTCTATGACCATCCGTATGAGCTGACTATGGAGTATGTTCAAATGCACCCTACAAATAATTCACTGTACAACTTTCTGTCAGTTCTGACTACATCTATCATGTACCTATAAGATGTTACAATGAATTAATATAAAACAAAAAACAAAAATATTTCAGCTCACCAACAAGATTCATATTTTTCCATGAACCAAAACTTCTTTAGTTTACTGATTGCACAGAATCAGCAGCACATATTCATAGAGTTACTGTAATGTACTGATCATGGTTTGTATGGCTTTGTTACTGATGTACTTGTATGTATGTAATGTACTGATGTTTCACTGCATTTAAGTTACTAGCCAGTCACTGAATACTCTCACTGTGAAAGATTAGGTTGCCAGCGATAGTCTATCAAGCTAACAGCTATCGCTCAAACTAGAAAAGGGGCGGAGCTTAGCAGCCAGAGGGACAAATCGCTCAATCGCTAGCTAAATAAATCACTCGAGTAAGGACTGCTCAAGAGAAAAGATTTAAATAATGTGTAACAACATAAGTATACATGTGGCATGTACAAAATACACATGGTGGTATGTACATTTGTGGTATCTATAAAATACAGATCTTCTTTTATTTGGGGATAATGTATACAATCTGGTCAGCGGTGACACTTTTTGCCCCATGAGTAACTAAAAAAATGCTTTTGCCAACAGGCCGCTCACAGAAGTGCCCTAGACTCGTTTTCAAGGGCCGAAAATGTCATATATGATGTCCGATTCTTCTCTATGAGATAAGTTAGAGATCAATGTGTTAGCTGTCATATCTAGCTCCCCTCCTCCTACCTAAGAGTAGATCTCCCTGCCTCCCCTTTCCATCCCCGCATTACTACAAGTTCTCTAGTCCGGCTAGAGACCGAAACCATTATAAGAGAGTTCTAGCTGGTCTCCTCCCACACAAGTTGCCAGCGATCCGTAACAGTTCATCCGCCCCCCCCCCCTCCTAAGGCCCATCAGAGGGTTAAGCATGGATCAGCCGGAACAGTTGGGTCCCCTGAAAATGAACCGGTGGAGCCGGTTGACTGAGCTACCGTCTGGGAGTACTTGTAAGTAAAAACTAAGTGTTCGTACACACGTCAGAAGGAGACACCAAGTAGGATTATAATTACAGCTGGTTGATTATAGAAATAGGTAAAATAATAGAACCTTCTTCATCAAAGGGCTGTACAGGAGTGAGAGGCAGAACTCAAGCTCTGTGCTCTTTATTTAGGAAAATAGCACAGCCAGAAGGAAGACTGAACAGCCAACATAACTGCCTGAATAGCCACCAAAAGCCGGCTGGCAAGAAATGACACAAACGATACCAAGACGATGATACCGAGTGTTAGACAACTCTACACTCGAGAGTTGCAAGGGGTGGAGGGCGATAACTACTACAATAACTAGCTTATAAATTACTCATTTGGCCCTATAAGTTTCACTATAAGTTTCTCTATAGACACATTTTAACACTACATATTGTAAAAGTTTGTCCACGCTGCCTTGAGTAGGGAGCAACTACCATGGAGCCCAGGCAATTGGAAGTGAGTTACAGCCAGCTAGGCCTGTCAGGTTATAATGACGTCTCTCTAGCCAGCACGGACCGGACTAGAGAATTGGGGGAAGGGAGAAAGCCTACTCACAGGAAGAAAGGGAGGGAAGGGCCAGCTTACAATACAAGATAGTGGTTATATAATAAACAAGAATATATTTAAGATCACAGGTAAAAAAGGAACAGTGTCCCCTAAAGTATATAATGTAACCCAGTATAAAAGAAAGTGATGCTCTACCAAGGGCACTAGACCCTTTAAATATGAAATGCTGTAGGCGTGCCTTAGGACGGCAACTTCATCCTAAGGTCAAAAAGGTGAAAGTCACAATGTAAATGGAACACGGTAGCCGGCTGATGGTAAGATACTTATGCCAAAGTCCGGAGATCATCAGCCAGCACATAAGAATGCAATGACAATACCGAACAAAATTGAGAAATGCGAGAGTACCAGTACAGTACTAATAATAAGTAATGTTCGTCTCAGGTCCTAACCATGACCTGAGGAGGGGTGGGGGTGCAAATCCATCACAATATAGTGTGCAGGCATGGGTAGAATAACGTACATTAGATTGGTAAAACCAGCTAAAACTTTCTAGAAAACTAGCTAAAAGGAAATCATGGCCTGGATCATTTGGCTAGTCTATGACCCATTACATCACCATAGTGACTAATATGACCTCACAATGAGAAATGTCTAATTTTCAAAATACTGACTCCGGATTTGTATGGTTCTTAGATTTGAGTCTTTTTTCTTTAAATTTATATATATTAACTACTAACTTTCATAACATGTGGTTAATGAAAATAACATAATTTATGTTTCACCTTATTTGACCTTTAATATTTTATCTAAAGAGTTAGTGTTTGTATTTGTCATTTGATATCTTCCAATTAGAAGTATAATCTTGTCATTTTACTTTCAGGCTGTAGCTAACCATACCGCTCTTCCATTAACGGACTGTAATATCAATTGCCCCACTATAAAGTATCAGAAATGTGGCGGCTCTGGTGACAAAGTGTGGCTTACGCATTCACGTAGGTGTCTTAAATGTTTATTCCATGCTCAAAATAAGATAGGAAGTGCCAACAGGAAGTACCGATACTACCAATAGGAAGTGCCAGCAGATACCGATACTACTCAATGCTCGGGGCAACAGAAAATATAATGCCTTTGTTCGAGCAACTCTTACTGAACAACAAGTTTAGTAACGATAGCCTTCTTCATTTCTATCATTACCAGTTCTTTTAAAGTTGCAGCTTTCCCTCACAGCATGTCTTGGTACTAATAGCTCAGCCCAGGAATGTCTCTACATTACTATCCGTGTGTTTTGGTGATCACAAACTTATTCTTATATTCTGAATTGACATATTAATCGCACGTCCCTTTTCAGATCAACGCCACAGAAAGAGAAAACAAGTTTATTATTATAGTTAGGTAGTTATACTTCATAATTACAATCTCCTAAAGTGACATTTAAGTGTGACAGATTTTAAATTGTGTTACATCCAATGACTTGTAGATTATATCGAATGTACATGAATGTAGTACTGTAAACCCGTTGATTTTGGCGGCCCTAAATGTTGACGGATTTCTGGAAATTAAATTTAAACGCCTATTATTTTGGCGTTGTCAAATAGGAATAAATTTACACGCCCGTTATTTTATTATTATTATTCATTATTATCATTAATGTATTTATATAGCGCTTTATAAGCTAAAAGCTCTTCAAAGAGCTCTCAAAGCACTTTCAGCATTTTGCACATGATCCGTCTGATTTATGAGTTACAATATGGATAATTTTGAAATGTAATGACAAACTTTTAATATTTGTAAATTCTATTCAACATGAACCAGTTTTGTGCTAGTATTTCATGAGGAAACAATACAGTATACTAGTCTATTACAGATCCAGACTGCCCAGCTGGTTGGGACCTTATCTCTGGTACTTGCTATGGTGCTCTAAATCGAACAGTCAACTTCTGGGACGCAGCCAATCTCTGTAGAAATGTCTATGGAAGTGATGTCGGCCTGTCAGACAGTGAGTGCACAGAGTGCAAGGAGAAGAGGTAATACATTAAATGTGTGAATAGTTATCTAGCTCTACGACATTCCTCAATTGGTATTTAGGTGTATTTAATCACTGCACTATCACCGTTGTTAGTTTTGTATTACAATTTACAAGTTTCATAACTTAATAGTTACATAAAACATAATTGTAACTTTCAAGTTACATTTTTCAGTGCAACTACAAGTTACAATTCTGTAAAGAGGTGACTCACAGCTGATTGCTATAGTTTTCTGAGGAATTATTTATAAGGAAAAGTCCTAGAGGTTTGGGTTACCACTCCGGTTAGGTCGACTACATTTCAAATCAGTAGAAAGTAGCTGAGTTGTAGACTTTGTAGCCTTGTAAGCACACACAGTTGCTGACAAGGTGTTTGTTTCATAATTTGCATCATTCCACCCACCTGCTGAAAACTATCATCCAATTAACAAATTAAATCAAACCTCTATATAACAGAGCTTTTCTGGATTTTACTACACTTGAAATTTTCCACTGTTGTGCTCAGCATCAGCGTACCATACTGACCATAATCTTTTGCAGGCGAATCTTGATTTTGGCGAATTCCCAGCACAAAATTAAGTTAACAAACTTTATTTTGGCGAATTTCGAGCTAGCGAAATTTAGAAACACACAAGGTTCAGTTTTCTATATAAAACTTGCAAATTTTATAACTAAAACTAAAATCTTTGATTGGAATTAAAATGAGGTGATTCTGCCGATTTTCCATTTGTAAAATTGGTGAAAATTGATTCCAACCAATAAGTTCTTCCAGTATGATAATATTGCCGTGGAAGGGCCACCTCCTCCGGCCTCTCGTCTTGTAGTGAGTAACTCAGACTAGCTGGGTTGTCCTGTATTTACTTGTATTAATTAGTGCTCAGTTTACCTCATGCTCATGATTTCATATTCCGTGCGACCAGCATGGGACCAGCATGGTTCCAGCATGATTCCAGCATGGTTCCAGCATGGTTCCAGCATGGTTCCAGCATGGTTCCAGCATGGTTCCAGCATGGTTCCAGCATGGTTCCAGCATATTCCATGGAGCTGTTACCATGCGTCTGTAAGGTCGGCTTAACTGGCTTTTGTTACCTGCTATTTTATACCCCGGTGCTTATTGCCCATCCTTACCTGATTGGCTATCCGCTTTTAGTATCTGTAGAGAAGTACATAAGTACTTGTACTTTTGTACTTACATGCATGCACTATGTTCTTGTGTACTATGTACTTATTTATATCCTATGTACTTTTATATCAACTCCACTGGACAGATTTATAGTCGACTCCACTGGACAGATTCACGGACAAGTTCAGCCGGCTATCCGCTATTATATAATGGTGCTCGCCTTGTGTTACTTTGCCATTCATGCTCCAGTTTTCATACTGCGATGTTGCGTCACTGCACCTAATAAAGACATTTCTATTCTTATACTCAAACCACTACATACCCTAGTCAATCCATATGCCCTGTACGTGTTTGCATATTTTGTTCCTGTCCTCTGTCAACACAGAGGGCAGGCTTCCGGTCTAGGGCCATTATAAAGACAACTTCCACTACCCTTGCCGGGCTCATCAGAGCTAGCTATGTAGCCGGCTGCACATAAGAGAGTTGGTCTCCTCTGTGGTCTCCTCCCTACATTTCCTTGCCTCAGTTCTTGTGACTGCTGTCGCCCTACTCCACGGGAGGAGGGGACTGTCACCCTACTCCACGGGAGAAGGGGACAAACGTTACAGATACAGTATTATTGGTTAATAGTACTTGCATGTACATTTTATTTCTTTAGAGACCAGGTAGGAAGTGATCTGTGGATTAACCCGTACCGAAAAGGTGTAAATGATACAGACTTCTATTATGCTCCCATGGGCACTACAGCATCATGGAGTGATGGCAGTATAGATCTGGTAGCAGAAAGTGGAAGGTGTTCTGCTTTGACATCTACAGGCAGACGACTGACAGACTGTGAAAGTGAAAAATTGATTCCATTCTGCCACAGGGGAAAAGGTATTAAACATTATTTATTAATTTATGTTTTGATTTATTAATTATGGTGGTGGCTTGTAAGTTACCTTCTGTTTAATGCAATGGCTGCGAGCTTAAACCACATCCTTATGAATCTGCATTCAATCATTAGCAGTTTGCTTATTAATGGTTCACAAGATGGGAATCTTTGATGAGCTTGTGAATATAATTTTTTCTTCAAACACTCTTTAACCTTTTGAAATGTGCTAAAATCTTTGTACCAATAATCCAAGGCCCACAGCCGACATGTTCAGAATTTTCAACAATTTGATTCAACTCGGACACGTAGCTTTAATGAGCTGGAAACGACGTAACCACTGAAGACTTATATTTTTCTCACCAATGAAAAGCCTACGATATCTAGAGCAATGCTAGTTATAGTAAGGAAAATTTTCTTACTTGTTATTTGTGGATGGGCCAAATGTGACGAGAGTTTTGAAAACAAGCAACAAGTACTCCGTGCAGCTTCAATATGAGTGCTCTCTCTGGAGTGCTCTCTCTGGAGTGCTCTCTCTGGAGTGCTCTCTCCGGAATACTCTCTCTGGAGTGCTCTCTCTGGTTTTAGACCTGATGATGAGTGAGTGCCTTTGGTGATTGGTTAAGCAATAATTTACTCATGTGAATTGTTTCTTTTCAAGGGCTACTAAAAATATGCCATCATGGTACTAGATTTTGCACTCGTTACTCATAGCGTGTGACTTGTAAATACGCAAGCGGAAAAACAGAAGAACTCTTTTCAAGTTCGTTTCAGGATACGTTTGGCCCGTGTTAAATATATTTCAGGCCAGCTTGTCAACTGTTATTATCAAGTATTCATAATAAGTATTATTTACGTGTAAGTATCATGTATGCTGACTTTCATTCGCAACTTCGGCTTGTCTTACTGTAAGGTGCAGGCACAGGTGTAGCATTAACATAATAATATTGTCACGGTGAAATGGCATCGCAAGTGCCAGCATTTGATTGGTAACAGTGGGGCAACGGGTATTCAACAGATGCTATTTGTCTAGGTAGAGGAAAAGGTAGCAAGTGGGTTCAAAGTTTGTATTTAGATGGACTTCAAGCGTTCAAAAATTTCAACGGATACTTTGTGTCTGATTGTTCATGCACTCATGAACCACTGTAACAAACCCCACTTCCATTTCAACGTCGACCAATGGCTACTGCTTAGTCGCTGCTGCTGTATTAAAAAAATGCAGTAAAATGGACGCATTCAGGAAACAGAAAATTTGACATTCGTGTAACAAGAAAAATAAAAATTAAATATTATAAACTAGAACATACTCTTTCCGAATGCGAAATTGCTTAACGTGTGGTTTTACGATGGCTTGTGACCTGTGGGACCATTTCATATGCCATGTAAGGTATAAGGGACTCTGCCCTCCAGTCTACCATGCTATGTAAGATATAAGGGACTCTGCCCTCCAGTCTGCCCTGCTATGTAAGATATAAGGGACTCTGCTCTCCAGTCTACCCTGCTATGTAAGATATAAGGGACTCTGCCCTTCAGTCTGCCCTGCTATGTAAGATATAAGGAACTCTGCCCTCCAGTCTACCCTCCTATGTAATATATAAGGGACTCTGCCCTCCAGTCTGCCCTCCTATGTAAGATATAAGGGACTCTGCCCTGCAGTCTGCCCTACTATGTAACATATAAGGGACTCTGCCCTGCTATGTAACATATAAGTGACTCTGCCCTCCAGTCTACCCTGCTATGTAATATATAAGGGACTCTGCCCTCCAGTTTGCCCTGCTACGTAAGATATAAGGGACTCTGCTCTCCAGTCTGCCCTGCTATGTAAAATATAAGGGACTCTGCCCTCCAGTCTGCCCTGCTATGTAAGATATAAGGGACTCTGCCCTCCAGTCTGCCCTGCTATATAAAATATAAGGGACTCTTCCCTCCAGTCTGCCCTGCTATGTAAGATATAAGGGACTCTGCCCTCCAGACACATCAATGAACTGTATCAAGTTGAATAGCTGTGATTGGCTGTAAATGAGAAATTAGGAAATTCCAGTTAAGTGGAAATGTTTATATCATTCGAACACTAGACATTCATTTGTTCTCCTCTTCAGAACACTATTGCTGTCCGAAGGCTCCAAATATTCTTTGTACTTCTCAAGGGAAATCCCCAAGCAACTATGACTTTGTTATTGAGCTAGACTGCTAGAGTAAGCACAATGACATTCATCATATCACCAAAATTTACTATAATTTGTTTACTATTAACTGCATTCAACATTGTAATGGATTTCAACTTACCTTAATGCAGTATTGTTCATATTTTTCTTTTTTTAGTTTGCAGCTGTTCAATTATTTTTCCTTGATTTTCATCAATAGTGGTGTTTGGTTCAATAATAGTTAGTGGTGATTTGAGAAAAATATAATGAATAAACAGAGTAGTATAGAGGAAAGGACAAATTACTCTAGATGTTGACAATGAGGGCCTCATGCGTCGTAGCTTGGCAATAGAGAGAAGGCCTGGTTAGCATGCCAGAAATGGATAAAGATGGTTTTTAACGCGTCTTATTTTGTAAATTGTGTTGCCTTTCTTTTACACGGATGATGTTGTAGGCTCGATAATTAGATCGACTAAGAAGAGTTCTCATCCTACAACCTACGGTTTTGCTGAACGTATAACCTTATTTTACGGCTGCAGTGTCAGGTCTAAGCAGGTACAGTCTAGTTGGCTATCCCTGTCATGACACTCATTGGTGTCTCCTATGTACTTTGTATTATACATGTATCTACAGTGGCATATTTTATACATGTATCTACAGTGGCATATTTTATTTTACAGGCTCCAACATAAGGATTCCATCTACATATTATGAACCCCGAAATTCCGGGTTCAGTGAAAAGATTACCTTGTTGTACAGTTCTGTATCGTTATTGTACACTACATATGGGTTCCAAGGTGACCAGCTGCTCTGTTGCTTTTTCATGAATGCAAAGTTTGAAACTTTTTACTTGCTTCCTGTGCTCTATTCCCTCGTGGAAAGTATTAGTTTGCTTGCTCTTTCACTATGTTTCTTGAAATATTTTGAAACATGCTACTCTTTACCACTGAAATACATTTCATCTGCTTATGTCTTCTTTCGTTGGCACAGAACACCCATCAAAGTATCTGTGGTATGGACATTCCAGATTTCATTTTTGATTAAAGCATACCACCCCTTTGTCAAGAGGAATCGTATGCCACCATATTGCAACTTCAACTGATCGTAGCAATACTTTCCAAAATTTAAGATTTTCTTTATATGACAAACTTTTGTGTCATCTGAACATCTAAAGTATTAATAATGCAATTAAATCAGGTAATTGTTCTTTACATGTCTGATAATCCAGCAAAATGGTAAATTCTTGGTTCATGCAAGTTTGAAAGGAATTTGCTTAAACTGAATATAGATGTAATTACAATTTCTAAATCTTCTACAACTGTCTGAATGTAAAGTATACCTTAGTTAAACGATGCACAAGTTCCTTATTGCCGAATTACTCTCAAAATATTGACAAAAACGCCGGTAGGATTAGGTTAACTCTCCTATTTCAAATAGCCGGAATACACAACAGCCTTTTCAGGTATCCCGATAATGATTTGCACATCACTCAGGTCTAAAATATAATAATTGGCAATAAAACCTGCACATAATGCCAGTCATGCTAGTAGCTGAAATCAAGCCGAAATAACTAAGTTCAACCATATTTCACTTACTTATGCATCGACTTTTAGCAGGCAACTGGTCAATTATTTTATTTATGTTGAAGTGTGCTGAAATCTGGATGTCAACTTTAATCTATTTTTCTTTGGCAATGTTGTGCCAATTTTAACCCTGGATGTTAACTTTGATTCATTGTTCTTTGGTAGTTGTGGCAATTTTGATAATTCTTCAAGTCATCAAGAAATTGGGGACCACACCTAATAATGATAATGATCGCTGTAATATTCCAAAACTATATTGCTATGTAATGGATTTAAGATTTAGCCAAAACTGTCTGTACATTTCTTCCATACCAGTACTAATAGCTACCTCCTATGTTTATTGTGTGTTTGTCTATACCAGATATTGAGACTTATTGCAAAGGAGGATCAGCCTGGTTTGCTGACTTTGCTGGAAATTGTTATACTTACGTACCGGTAACCAACACAGACCAGTTCCTTACAGCTTGCCGAGACATTGGAGCACCTCGTGCTGTCATTAACACCTATACGGATGATGAATGGATGTACAATTTTAGACGTCGATCACGGCCATTATATACTCTGTATAGTAATCAAAGAGCTATCACAGGTAGGTTTAATTTATATAATCTAATGCAATTCAGTTATTTAAATTGAATGCTATGAGAAAATTCTATAAAAAATGCTTTAGAATCCAAAGCTAGGCAATCTCAATGCTGTAGAGTGACGTTATGTTTGTGCATTTGTCTCCAAACAAGCACAAATAAGTTCTTAGACAGACGTGTGCACACTGATATAATGCAGAAATTTGACCAAATACTAAAACTATGGTATAAAGATAATTATAGGGTAAAATTCCTTTCCAGTTCGGTAGCCGCGCTTGTCGGCATACGTTCCAATGGTGTTCCAGTATTCCAAAACCTCGACCCAAGCTGCTGATATAAACTAAGGTCCTGGTTACCAAGCTGAAAAGGAACTTCACCGAAACTGGTAACTGGTTCCTTACTAACTTGGTATACAAAGTATACTGTAGCATACTTGGAAACCTTAACGTTTATTTAGCGAACTCTCTGCCAAGACCAAGACTTGCATGAGTGGAGGATATCTGATTTGAGGAGTGATCTATTTACCTAAACACAACTTCTAGTCAAGTAAAACAACATGCATCAGTTGTGCAACTTGGCAAAAGCTGCTTTAAAATATTGTTCGAATCACTAATCTCTGCCAACATTAGTTTGCTTAAGCGCTCCGAATGCTTCAGTGTATTTGTGAAACCGCAATGTGACGGATGTTATTAGAGACATGCAAGCCGATATATAGTAAGTTACCACACTGTTTTCCCATTAAATACTTTTTCCAAACTATGTTGTCAGGAACATATGATGCTGACGGCAATGGGAACTTGATATCAATGGATGGTACTTACTGGAAAGGCTCTATGAATAACCTGAAGTCAGACAGTTCCACAAGCGCTTATGTTGATGATCTATGGGACTACCACGGAGGCACCCTTAAAGATGGACCATACATTAACAACAAGCAGACTGGTAGTGATCTATTTGTGGCCACTTATGCCAGCAACATGCAAGGAGTCTTGTGTGAAAGGAGTCAAGGTACTTATAACAAAAGCAAATCAATTTATTAACAAAGCCTAACCATGGAAAGTTATTTTAAGGGAAAATTTGCTGATATCTTCTCACTTTGCTTTTACTACAACAGTTTGTAGAATGTTATCAGAAATAAGTCACGTGTGGATAGTGCTTCTCTTTGTGACTAAACGGATGACAGGCTGGCTTCCTCTTTCCATTACTAAAATAATTTGGTAAAAGTTATTTACCATTGTTGGTTCATGGTTGCAAATTACCATTTAAATCAAATAGCAATGTGAAAAAAAAATTATTTGAAGAGATAATAATTATATAGAATTTTGTATTTACATTTATTGCCTATATCCGTTTTTTGACTTGTTCATCTTCAAAAGCGGAGAGTGGGGACGGAAACAGCCTGATGTGCATACTACTTTAAATAATTTTATTATTGTTGGATTTAAAGTGGTTGCTTTATATGCATGTCAGGATAGAGCTAAAAAGTCTGCCTGTTGTTACACGCAATTTTATTATAATTATCTTAATAACTCTATGCACATAATAGTATCATTAATTTTTTGATGTTCATTAGCACAAAACCCCATAATTTTATTATCTATAAGTGTTTTCGAAAAGCCCATTTCATTTAAACAATCTTTAGTATATTACCCTCTGCCTCCCCCATAGACAGACACAGTGTTCATATGGAGGAGGAATTGCCATACATTTGGGCCGACATCCCTAGCCCGTGAACACTGAATTATTCATAGAGCTTCCTTGATTTAATAATCCATCCAATTTTGCACGTCATACATACAATTTTGCACTGTGTCTATTGTAATCTACCATATCTTGTTTCTTATGTGTCTTATGCATCATAATTATATTTCTTATGTTTCTTGGGCATTCAATGTCCTAAATACTGGACTAGGTCTATCTGGATATCACAAATATAATATATTGTATATAATATATGTAATATAATATATTGTATATAATATAAATGTCTGATGCATTTTAGCTGCTTTGCCTAATGTGTCTAATGTCTGTTATGTGTATTAATATGTCTTATGTCTCTTATGTTTTGTATGTTTCTTATGAGTCTTATAAGTCTCATGTGTCTTATATGCTCTATGCATTATGTTATGGCTTGTTGTGTTTTAGCTTACTATGGTTGTTACTCAATTGCTGGACAAGATCTCTTTAAAGCTTATGAAGTGGACTACCATGCTAACACTGTTTATCAATGTGTGGAGGCATGCCGTGTATTAGGCTATACCCACATAGCTATAACAGGTACTAGGTTATACCCACATAGCTATAACAGGTACTAGGTTATACCCACATAGCTATAACAGGTACTAGGTTATACCCACATAGCTATAACAGGTACTAGGTTATACCCACATAGCTATAACAGGTACTAGGTTATACCCACATAGCT
>JAOQGN010309833.1:0-15008 GCA_027564295.1 Himantozoum antarcticum
TCTACTCTCAAAAGCACATATTTAGAAGTCGTCTACTCTCAAAATCACATATTTAGAAGTCGTCTACTCTCAAAAGCACATATTTAGAAGTCGTCTACTCTCAAAAGCACATATTTAGAAGAAAAAGAGACAAAATGTGCTCAGTTATATTCGATTAACCAATTTTTAGTTTTTAGTTTAAACAGTTCAAAGTTTCAATTATATATACCTGCGGTGTTCAATGCCAATCCGGCAAACTTATCCATTCAAATTGCAGACAGTAAACCACTCTCAATAAAACTAGAAACATTTGAGAATGTTTGCTTTCATATCAGTTTATAGCAATGCTGAGTAGACTGACGGGGCCATTCACTCTATTATCTCAATCTGATCAAAAGATTCTGGGATTCAGTTCACTTCTTTATCCAAAGTGACTGTTTCTGAAGTGTTTTATGCTTTATGTAGGAAAAGATGTAGCAATTTGAGGCTGAAAAACCAAATAATCCAGAAGGTTGCATCTACCCAGTGACCAGGTCGTCATCAGCTATGTGCACTGCTTAAAAGTTTACTGGCCGACAATTTCATAAAGTGATAATATATTGTAAGCAAACTAATCATCCTTTATTTTACTATGAATTCCATACTTACTAGAGGGCAAAAGGTCAGCTTTTATCATCTTTAACTTCATTTTCCTCCGGGTTACGCTGAGCACTTTATCGATGATGAAGAGAAAGCATGGACCAATAAAGTAAGAAAAGAAGTTGGGTTTCTGTGTGAGCCACTGCAGCCCATGCAAGGTCATAAGGGCGTATAGTACTATAAAGAGCTTGTGCACTATCCAGAATGTATTGTGCATGTAGCGCCTAGCTGTCTGTGTGGCAAATATGTACATGATTATCAGAGTGAGAATAAGTAGCACTCCAGTTATTCCTACAAAACACATCAATGACAGTAGTAAGCATAGCGTAGAGGTAAACCATGATACAGTGGCATTCAAGCAACATAGTAGAGTGCCTTAGTGGTAGAGAGTTTGGATAGGGATTAAATAGCGAGTGGTTTGATTCCCACCCGAGTCGTTCTGTGTGTAGTTAAAAATGAACCTGGCACTGGCCTATGTGGCAGCTTGTACGCTGCAATTGTTTAGCATATTTTCACTATATATTGGGTAGCAGAAGTTTAAAGTCAAGGAAACATGAAACATTGAATTATATACATGGGACATGGGTACATGATTGTATTCTGCTATTTTCTAGCAAAAATCACAGTGAATCAACTTTTGAAATATTTTACTAATACTTCAATATCTCAAAAAGTAAAGCTAACATGGCTTCAGTTATGACTTCATTTGCAACTTCATAACCTTGTCTCAAGGTTAACACAAGATTACCATCATTTCATCTTGTTGTTATGACACTGCCAAGTCAAAAACCCAATATTGAGTTACTGTGTTTTGCCAGATGAGGGCAGGGATTCACTCATATATTTAATCTTTGCCATATTTAACAATATCTATGGTAAAGTAATGACATGTGTTACTAATGTATGGCATTTGGATCACATGCTGAAAGACATCACTTTCATAAATCTTCAATTTACCTGTCAATGTAGAATATAGTGCAGATTCCAAACGTATCTGCTAAATTTCATGACTATAGTGTGGAATGTACTGCACCTACCTGGCAATGACTGATATAATGTGGGCCCCACTCTAATAAATGCATCGGATGGATAGTATTGAGACTCAAAGAAGCAGGCATGACTTGCTGGACTGGATGCTAGGAAGTAGTAGTTAAATCCGTATGCTATAACGTGCACAGCTGTAAATACCAAGTAACACATAGTTGTCAGGAACACATAACTCCAGCAGCAACAGGAATTCTGGTTCTAATTAGGGTGGAACTAGGTTGGAATTCTAGTTGGAATTATTCATTGGCTTTTCATGCTTTTTGCTCTGCCCAGCCTACTAAATAGGAAAACCTCGTGGAGGTAAGGCTATATTTCAGTAAAGAACAAAGCTAAACTTGCTGGCACACAGAACTATGCTCTTAAATTGATTTTCAATGACTGCGACAAATACCGAGACAGATTGGAGAATGCCAACCATTGAGAATGTATATGAAATTTTGGACACAAACAAGGTTTTGATAATCTCCCTGCTTGTTTTAATGACATTTTACAAACTTTTCGAAATACTGGCAGAAGGTTACAAGAAGGTACAATGAGTCAAATTTAAATTTCTCATACAAATCTAAACTTTTTAAGTAATCATTGTTTTTATTGCAAATTTATGAAATAACTTAATTACTATTTTTTAAATAATATTATAATTTATTTTTTTATATTACTCCTGTAATCTATCATGTTAATGATAGAATTGATTAAAATACAAATACAAATGAACAAGGCTAGTTTCAGTGTCTGTTTTGTCATAAAAACTATTGGTATATTTACTCTTAGAGTCGTAAATATACCAATAGTTTTATATAGCAGCGGAGAAGAAAGAGTTCAGCTGTCTGCATAACAAAATGTCTGTAAAACTATTACATGAAATGCTTAGTTAGTTTCTAATCTATAGTTAGGCTCACGCATACAATGCATGTGGACATATCAGCTCATCCCTATTTTGGATCATGCATACAATGCTTATGGACACATTGGCACATCCCTAGCTCACATATGCCGAGCAATAGATAGAGCTGCCATACCTGTAAAGGCTATAGCTGTCCATGCCACCAGCTTGTGGAAGACGATGTTCTTATCAAAGGGTACGTAAAGGTTGAGCACCGTTTCCCTCATATACCTGACCATGTTGTAGCACATGGTAATGAGGAGGATAGAGAAGGTGAAGGAGATCACCTCAGCTGCCCCTCTAGCAAATGCTACTCCCAGGCTCAATACTTGTCTGGCTCCATTGTGCTCATTGGAGTGAAAGTAGACTACAATATAGAAATTATAAAAGTTATCACAAGAAGTGAAATTTAATGTACTAAAAAATACATAAAATTACAAAATAGTGTTGTAATTTTATGTATTTTTTAGTACATTAAATTTCACTATGAAATCGCTTCTTGTGATAACTTTTATAATAAAATGTTTAGCCCGAATTAACCTATTCGATAATATAAATTGTTGTTACTTTCATCGCTAAAATGCAAAGTTTCCAAAGCCCTTGGGAAACTTATTTTTGTTGAATACAAGTGTTGTGCACTTTATAACTGTTGTCATTTATTCGAAAATAAATTAATATACAAAACCTGGTATTACCTTCTCTGATGGTGTCATCACTTAAGAAATGAAATACATATCCGGTTGTTGTTTTCTCTTGACGCGGAAAGGTTTCCCACAAAACAAACTCTGTAGTTAACTGCAGAGTCTGTAATTAACGGTTAGGTCCAGTTTATAATTATCCCTAGGATAATTGGGAAGTCGAGTGTGGTGTCAAAACTTTTGCCAAATATCTAAATTCCTTTAATGTCAATACTAATTTGAGTGTAGGTACATGAAATTGAGAGTTATCCCCTCCTGATTAAGCAGCTTTGTCGCCGCCAAACTTAATTAGGATTAATCAGAATGGATTAAATAGTCGGCCCCCAATGGCGTATTAGTCATCCCTCCCTTAAAGGGGCATAACAGATTAACTTAAATTAGAACTGAGAATGGATTAACAAGGTATACCCCGAATGACGTATTAATCGTCCTGCTCTTAAAGGGGCATAGGCCTACCAGATGCAACAAGTTGGAAGGATAACAAGAAAATAAGAGTATGCCCCCAATGACGTATTAGTCGTCCTCCTCCTAAAGGGGTATAGCGGAACTCAACAAGTTGGTAGGATAGCAAAAAATATATTTCTGTAAATTATGAATGTAAATACCTCAATTTAATTTTTCTGTTGAGTGCGGACAGCTGTCAGACCGTATCTACACAATTTACCTCTCTCTCATGATATTTTGAGCAAATGTTGACACACACGTCAGCATGCCAATAAGCAAACAATTATAGTCCATCAATTAACCATAGAATTGACATAACCAAAACTACCTTGATAAAAGTGGATTCTGTTTGACCTAACCTAAATATTACTAAAATTATTTAAAAAGGTTTACAGAATTATTTTATATTATATTTTATATTTATAATAAGGCCTATATATTGGTATTAGGGCAATTCTCTGAAAATGTTGCCAGGACACCATTTCAATAATACAAGTCTATGATAAAACGCTGCGGCTCGTTCAATAGAAAACATCTTCAGCTTTGGAGATATCATCTTATAACAACTTATCCTTACAGCTCTAAACCCCTGGGTTAATGTTGATACCCGGAGGACCAGCTATGGGAATGTCATCTTATAAAAACTTATCCTTACTGCTCTAAACCCCTGGGATAATGTTGATTCCCGGAGGACGATCTATGGGTATATTTTCCACATAAAAACTGGCCACTTTGAAAAAGTTGTGCTCAGCTCAGAATTTTCAAGAAATAATTGTTTGAATTTTGAATTTTAGCTCTGCTAGGTGTCACAGACAGCCAAACAGACACAGTTGCTTGTCTAGGCATAGGTTATGTGAAAACCACGGTGGTATTCAAGACAAAGTCAAATTTGCTTCATAATACCGTAACGCAAAATACATAAGGGTTTTGTTGTGCCTTTGATATTATTTTGTTTGACAACTTTCTGGCTTGGCAAAAGTTGGATTATCATGGTAGTTGATAAAATAGTAAAACAAAAATTTACTAGCTCTATTGCTTAATTGTTAAACAGCGTGACGGAATTACCGTGTGAAAGATTTAGCATTGATTATAGATTATAACATTCCGACTGCTAAATAAGTTTAAAATATATGCATACGGTAGAGGTTGTATGATCAGTAGGGCTATGTCATAATATATTAGGCCTAATATAAAAATAAGGATTAATTAAAGATTTAAAATTAAATGAAATGTAACGCAAACATAAATAAATAACTATTATTAAATTTATAATAATAAATAGTTTACAAATATTAAAAACAATTAATTATTTGAATACATAATTTAATATAATTCAATATTATAAATTGAAAACTTAATAAATATTTTAATTAATTCAAATTGAGCATTGCGTTGTTGCTCTATTCTAAATCGAGCATTGCAAATGCATTGTTCTTCCATTGGCGATTTCCATTATTAAAAAAAATTTCAAGTACAATTGTCAACGTTCGCTATTACTGTTAAGTGTACAATTGGTGAACAAAAAACAACATGAACTTAACTTGCATACATTAGTTATTAAACAAAGAAAGTGGTTGTATTACAAAGTTTTCTTTTACCTAACGAAATACAATGCAGAGAATTTAGAACTGACATGGTTTAAAGGCACCTGCAAATCTATTGGTTCATGAAAAAGTGGAAAACCAATAATCGAGCGTTGTACAAATCAATGATCTTGAGAACAGATATCATTGGATTCGTTGGCTCCCGTAGAGTCTAGCTATAGATATATTGTTACGGGCGGATAGGCACGTGGCCTCAATCCTTGACAATGTCAAGGTTTCTTTGCTTGGTAAATCCCAGCATGATCGTGATACATAGACGTATTACGGTTCACCCCAGATTGGGTGCCGGCCGTTTGGGTGCCTGCCGATTGGGTGCCGGCCGATTGGGTGCCAGAGTGGTTTCAATTGCAATGACCCTTTAGGGTCATTGCAAAGGAGAAAATTTTGAAGATAGAAAATTTGTTTACCTTTGAAAATGTTGTTGATCGTTTTGGGTGCCACACCCTTTATACCATATCCAGGACTGATATGAACCTGAAATTTTGTTTAGGTATTTTTTAGCCCTTTAGGGTCATTGTAAAAGGGAAAAATTTGAAAGACAATTTGTTTACCCCTTGAAAACGTTTTTTTACCCTTTTGGTGCCCACACCTTTATACGATATCCAGGACTTACATGAACCTGAAATATTTTTTAGGTGGTTTTTATCCCTCTAGGGTAATTGTAAAAATGACAACTTTAAAAAAAAAATGTTACCCTTTGAAAATTTGTGTTTACCCTTTTGGGTGCCCGACCTTGAAATGACCATTTTGCGATATCGGGGCTGATATCAACGTAAATTTTTGTTAGGTCAGTTTTAGCCATGTAGGGTCATTGTAAAACGGAAAAAAAATTGTAAAAAAAGTCTTTTACCCTTTTGGGTCCCAGACATTTAAATGACCATTATATTGTGGTAGACCAGTACTATTGCGTGCCCGCACGCAATATTATGTGATATTACTTCAATAGTGAACACGGTTATTTTTGTATCCTCTATCACTTAACTCTCGCACTATTAACTTGTACAATATTGCCATCTTCTGCTGTTGCTGTGATCTGTACTCCAGCGGCAATAAACACTTATTATACCTGTGTTGGCCCCGCCAATATTCTCTTCTTCTCTGTGTGCTGTCTTGTCCACAATAACAACAAGTGCAAGTAGCAACTGGAATTGGAAGTGCAACATCTACACTTCAATATTCTAACCAAGTCTACACACTAACAAACATGACTCATTCTTCCTTCTTTACACAATTTTGTAATTGCATGGGTTACCAACACTTTGCAGATTTGGGGGTGAGAGAAAAGATTTGGGAAAGCAACCCACCGCAACACACCTCAAAGGATTGAGAATCCAAGCTAACTTATCATCAATGACCGGGCTCTCTGTGTTAGGGCTAAGCATTACCCGGTTTGTAGTCACAAGAGATTAATAACAACAAATGGGATTGACAAAAATGTGAACAATTGCTGAACAAGTGAACAAGTGAACATGTGAACAAGTAATTAATTTAGCTTGTCAGATAATCGGCTTACAATTAATAGCATCACAGAATGCATTTAGTGCTGCTCAGGTTGCATATTTGTAACAACATCTCAATTAAATGTTTAGGAAACCATTGAATATACTTTAGTAGTGTAAGCGAGAGAGGAGTTGACACCCAAGCAGTATCTATATATCTGACCGTCCCAAACAACATAATTATATCTTAAAGGTCAAATACGGACAGCATATATTATGTTGTTTCCAAACACTGAAGAGAAATAGATTACTGCAAACAAACAATAAAGTGATAAATCCAGCTTTCAAGTAATCAGTTGACAATTAATATCGTCACGAAATGAATGCATTTAGTGCTGTACAGGTTACACATTAGTAACAATGTTTCAATTTAATGTTTTAGAAGCCATCGATCATACTTCTGATAGTGCCTAGTGTGAGCTAGAGAGGCCTTGATACCCACGTATAAGTATCTATATGCAACCATTCTTCTCAAAGTAAATATATCTTAGCAAACCGCATAGGTGAGGTTCTGGGTTCGATTCTTGTAACAGAAAACAAATTTCTGTTGGTCTCAGTTGATTAAGTATCAAAGGCCAAGTGGGTTTCCATTGATTAGCTCGGCTATTGCATTACCACCTCAAACAGCTCAAAACTAGAGAGAAAATGTTAGAGTAATTTGCATAGATGAACTACTTCTGATTTTGGGTGCTATATTTCAATTATATTGAATTGTATTTATATAGTAATGCATACAGTCTAAGGGAGCCTTCGAGCTCCAGGATCGATGACGCGATGGCAAAATATAACGATGAAAAATTTATTTAATTGTGTGCGATCCCGTTTTTGATTATTTTTCTGGGACTGATTGGAGTCGAGGCGATGCCAGTCATTAAATTGGGATCACATCGACTAATTCTAGCTGGTTCTAATTATTTATATTGAGACCTGTCAATAATTGATTTGCTTTGTTTGCACTATTTGGGAAATAGATCTAATCACAATCGGATGTGTAGTCGTTTTCACGATTAAGCGCATGATACATCAGGCTCGCCAATATAATGCTCAGATTATTGATAGAATCTTACGATACTGTGATGTTTTATAAATAAATAATAATTAATAAATTTAATAACTGGAAGTCGCATACAGTCATTGGCTTTCCTGTTATATTTATTTCGGCATTGCATCATCGATCCCGGAATTCAAAGGCCTACTAAGATTTGGTGAGAAAGATCATTTTTGACGGCAGTTGGTTGCTGTCTCCACTTTATCTTGCTAAACATCCTTTTGCAAAGAAGCTTTAAATCTTCCACATTATTTATTGACGAATTAGTGAATATATAGCGAAATAAACTCAGTAAAATAAATTCACTAAAATATATTTAGTCAATATATAGCCCTCCTTCTCACAATGTATTGATCTGAGCACTCAGGGAAAGGTTATTCATGTAGTTCTAATCCAATATATTTTGATTGTAATACTAAATCAGAATATTTGAAAATTCACTTGCAATATACCATGTCAAATAACACCGTGTCAAAGTTCCAATTGAACTGGGAAAATGCATTAACTAAGTTTGTCATGGACGTTATATTGTCCATCAAATAACTCGCCATGGACAATAAGAATATAGGTATGTTGCTGAGTAAGCCTTTTATTACAGTTTGTGGTATTCCGCTAGTCCGATATCATTTTTTTGCTTTTAGAGATATGTAACTTACCCAATATTGGCCATGAATGACATATTAAATGGTAGGTTTTCATTCTATCTCGAGAGCCACTTTTATTCAGTATTGTTCTATCCTGTTGACATATTTAAAATTAATTTTTGGCTATGCGATTGTCGACCACCTCAAGAATGTCTAGATTAGCCATTTTGTCAAATAAGTGCCGTGCTGGTGCAGTCACCTTACCATCTCTATTTATCGATGGTAACACTTCAGGTGTTACCATCGATAAATAGATGGTAACATGGCAACATGGTGACATGGTAAGCATGTTACACATGGTAACATGGTGCATATAGCAAAGTGATTCCTTATTCTAACTTTTGCTATATCCAGCTTAATGCAGAGCAAAAACCTCAAGTAATTTTTGTCATATCAATAATTAGTGAAATGCAACTGCAACAATTCCCTAATATTTACGCTTGGCAATTCATTTAATGCGAATTATTCCATTGTATTATACATAATATTTACTAATGCATGGGTATTATACTAGATCCAAGCATAACTAATGTTATACACTCAGTCTTCCCCTCTTGCTACACCCAGTATCTAGGTCAAGCTCAGGCCTTTGTATTTGCCATCATTTCAACGACTCTAATTTACCTAAATGGGTGTGCATTTTAATATTACCCCACTTTCTGTAGGGCTGGGTTTTGTAAAGCCTCTTTCTATTGTATTAACTATTTTTGAATCAGGCCTCAAGCTACTAGTTAGAACAGTACTTATACGCCTGTCTGCAATGGAACAGTTCTCTTATCTTTAATAAAGTCAGACAGTCAACAACTCAACTCTACACTCTCAGTGATTTCTCCACACATCTATCAACAGTAACAAAATATTCTCGGTCATCCAAATACAATAATTATGTCCAGACTGACAGCTCAAATTGGATAATATACGGTAGAGTTTAGTAATTATAATGTTTTATTAGTGGGTATGTGTCATATTACGCAATATCTAATAATAGCAGCGGCTATATATTTATTACCAATATACATCAACAGTGATACTGATTTGTGGACTAGTATAATTTTGGTGTGAATGAGTAAACATATGCATGTATGTTCCAATTTGTTATTTCTTTAACAATTTGAGCACTGGGTGGTTGTCAGAATGTGAAGACAAAATCTGTCTCTTCGTCACTGCAGGAATTCCTCTGATGATTCATTGTCCATATCTGGTAGTGTCCATATCCTCTGAATTGTTACCTGCTGACCAATTATCTATAGCTTCTGGAGTACTCTGCAGATATGTGGAGACACCATCTTCATCAGAGGTTGGTTCAATGTGTTCCTGCGCGCTTGACTTATGCAACTGAGTGGTCATATGTTTACGCATGCCCTGTGACCGCTGAAATAACTTATTGCATTTTTGCAGACCACAAGAGTATTTCGTACATGTTTTGCAGCGATAGTATATCATTTGGTCTGAAAAGTCCCTTGATATTAAGCTGCCAATTTGGTTGCACTCATTATTAGAGCATTTCAATTTCGAGAGCTCATTGTTTCTATTGATTGCATCTGTTGAAACCGGTTGGTCGGTATTTAACCTATGAACAACAGTTAAATGCAATTCAGGTTTCAATTGTCTCTTTAGCCTACGCCCACATACCAAGCAGGATGTTTTTGCACAATCCTTGCACTTACTAATGTACTGTTCGAGCTTGTATGTCTGAGCTGCAGGTGCCCCACATTCACAGTCTAGCAACTGCAAACTAGAACACAATGGTGGACCTCTTCTCCGACTGCCCACAGGCCGATTGCTGTGTTCTGTCATCACTGTAGGATTACCACTAGGTACATCAGACACTGAAGGATTACTACTAGGCACATGACAGCCTGCATGCATTCTACATGCCTCCCTGTTATCAAATTCTTCACCACAGATAAGGCATTGATACTTTCCACATATTTTGCAAGTACTCTCAAAGGAGCTGATGGTGTAGGGACCTCCAGGTGCTCCGCAAGTACATCCTACTAGAGGTAGCTGGTCTTGATTATGTGAATATTGCTGACCTACATCTGGTGTAATGGAAGGTAGTGCTGTGCTTGCGGCTGATGCTGTCCGTGTGGCTAATGGCAGATTTCTTGATGGTGGAGACGATAATGCAGCAGAGTGCGAAGTTTCTGATGCTGGCGATTGTACCGTTCCTGCTGTTGGTATCGCAGACCATGTGTTCTCTATTGGCATTTTCACTGTTGCTGCTGTCGCGACTGTTGCTATCGTTGTTTTCGTCATCACCTGTTCATCAGTCTCTGCAGCTTTTGATAACAGTGAATCCTAAAATTGAAAAACTATGTTAACGTTTATCGGTTGGCAATGCATGTATAATAACAATATTTGAGCAGCAACGATCTGAAAGTTTATGAAAGCTGTTGCTTCTAGTAGGTCTTATGTGATGTTCGCCCACATGTTAGGCTGTTTTGCCGTTATTTTGTAACTCAAAGACTTCCAGAGATTTATCAGAAGAACACCCACGGAAAGTCATAGCGGTGCTGCATTCCAGGCATGAGATAGCGCTGGTACAAATCCTCAAAACTCATAATATCACATTGTGCTGAGTTCAATGGGGTTAGAAACCAGAAGTAGATGAGGTGAATTTGCAATGCAAAATTTATTTCTGCCAACACATTTTTGGTTTATTCAATGCACCTACTTTTGGTGTCAACTACCTGAATGCCCAATGTAATGCTTTAGGATTTTGAACATTTACCCACCGATATCTCATAACTGGAATACTGAGTCTGTGCCACTTCCCCCAGAGTGTGCCTACTACCTACTTAAATACATATACATATACATATTGTAAATACTGCTTGCATTCATTCTTGCTTGCTGGCTTAAGTGACTCCCACAAGTTAATGTGCCAGAGACCAGCCTTACTTAACTTTTCATCTCAAATTACCTTGTGGTCAGCACAATTGTACATACTTTTTATATAATATCATTGAATATATAATGTACATTGAGTTGACCTCCTTACACGCACTTGATACATTGTCTTGAGATCTCTTCATCTAACATTGTTCTATCCAGTATGGTCTTGAACCCCTCTTGTCTTACTCCAGTTACTGTTATATTCCACAACAGGCATTTGCCACGCTGTGACTGAGTTGAGGGCGTGCTGCTCTGCCAATCATAACTGTCATAATTATGGACGCAGATCCGAGCATGCTAAGTATAGTACACCCCTTTTCATACATTTGACACATGCAATTGTTTTTGAACAGCCCTCTTCAGTTTTGTGCTAACTCTGGTGCAACGCTGTCAGCATGGCTTTACTGCATGTTGAAGTGTAATTGGTAATCACTTCCAATTCCAGTTGTTACTTGTACTTGTTGTTATTGTGGACAAGACTGCACACAGAGAACAAGAATGTATTGGCGGGGCCAATACAGGTAGATTGAGTGTTTATTACCCCTTGCAGTGTAGTTACAGCAGTAGCAGAGGATGACAATATATAATGTAATAAAATATTGTACGAGTTATGTGACAGAGAGTACTTGAAAATACATGTATATAATCCAAGCAATATCACAGAACTGAAGGGATTAAAACCAATGGCATAATAGCGTTCCACATAACATGTCAATTATAAGAGTTTACGACTATTATCCATTATTACCCAATGTCACATGGTGGCCAAAACATCAGTAAGGGCGTTGCAAGTTGCCAGACCAGTAGACCAGCTGTGTAGTTAGATGATGATATCATCCGCGGCTAGGAACTGACCAAACGTGTTCATAATTATTAGCCGCATAGTCTACTTGTACGGTCCATTGGGGTTATAAGAGATAACCGGATCTTGACATCAGATAGGATCCTCATACAGTATAACTCTATAGTATAGTCTTCTGATACACAGCATATAAGTGATCCTATCCGCTGGAGTTGTCCCTCTCTCCTGATACTGGAAGGTGACTCTACACTGTTACAGTCTGCAGGCCAGAGCTGCTGGACAAAAGGAGAGGGGTAAGAATGCATCTACATAACAATATCACTGAACATGATATACGGTATATAATTATAATATACGTATAATATGCACTACCAAACACTTGTGCACTTGTAAAGTACATTTACTTCTTGTAAGATTAAACTTACTGTAAGTAGGGACAGTAATGATAACAGTAACGACTTTAGTTAATAGGTCTTAGTTAAAAGCATTGTTGTAAGAATGCTTTTTGGTAGGCGAGTTAATATTGTTTATTGGAACAGGTTTTATAAACTGGAAAACAAATCGAAAACGTAAAAAACATATCATAACATTATATTGTCAATCCTGCCAAAACATGAACACGATAACAAGCGGACATTGGGCACTTTAGGTGCATTAATAATAGGCACAGAGGGGAGAACAGTGAAAGCAAAAGAGTAATTTTAATTCGTTAAATCCACAAACTGATGTCCAAGGATTATCCATTGAGGAAATGATAATGAAACCATTAAAAACCCAGATATAACGATTCAAACACTTAGGTATGGCAGTCATGTGCTCATTGCAAAGAGCACACAATTCAAAAATGCAAGTAATAATATACATTTACAAATCATGTAATATCCATAACCGAAAACTTTGTTTTGTCATGATGATACAAAATTTTCTTATAGCATTATATATTACGAGTTCAGTGAGTTCTCATTGCTAGAAGTATTATACAGAACTAAGAGTGATATCTATTTGCAAGACTAGAATCCACGTATTGCTGTGAAGATATTATCCTAGTAATCCGCATATATTATATAAGGAGCACCTATGATAACATGACTCTCTCTCAGTCAAAAGGAGAGAGAGAGTCTAAATTACAAACTTGAAGATCGGTGTTGCTGTGTTCCAACCTAGAGAGAGTCATTTTGGGTTGGTCGATTTTCATACCTGCTTAATATTTGGGGCTTGGCGAGAACCATAATTTGTAGCAAAACTAATATCAGTCGCCGATATCGTGATGCAAAGGGCTGGGGCCGTTTTCGTAAAAGTATTTATACATCATATTTTTTCTCTCAGAATGTTCCCTGATGGCTGAAAACACCCTCAAAAGTCATATCAAGTCGATATCAGTCGCCGATATCGAGACATCGTGATGCAAAGGGCTGGGGCCGTTTTCGCAAAAAACATTTATATGTGATATTTTTCTCTCAGAATGTTCCCCGATGGCTGAAAACACCCTCAAAAGTCACATCGATATCAATCGCCAACACCATGTAAAATGTAATTTGGTCAGGGCCATTTCGTCAGAGGGCCATTTTGTCGGTGGGCCATTTTGTCGGAGGGCCATTTTGTCGGTGGGCCATTTTGTCAGAGGGCCATTTTGGTGTAGTGTTTCTTATTATTAGTTTGCTGTGCATTCGCGTTATTCAATACATTTTTTGTAGTTGAAGATTTTTCTTTTATCATTTCTCACGATCGACTGATGCCTCAAAATAGTTATTATAATAATAGCTCATTTGGGTACAAACATTTACAAGAAAAAGGGTGGTGTGAAGGTTAGTTATACTAAACAATTATAGTTTTTAAATGTTGTTATTAATAATAATATTAATTATTTTTTAAAAATATTGTTATGAAGTTTATATTATTATTTATTAATCATAGTTTTGAAATATTGTTATTAATAATATTAATTAATTATTAATATTATACTCATAGGCATACTCGTAGTAAATTACAGCTACGTGGTTGGAATGTTATACTTAGGCCTATATGGCGTTCAGTGGCTTAAGATTCTGAGATGGGTGGTTTGGGGTTGAGGTTTTTGGGTTTGGATCACAGTCTACTACACTCCAGATACTAGCCTACATGGCTGTCTACCATAAAACCGTAAAAATATTCAAATAAAATTTAGAAACCATAAATATGAATAAATTCATCAATAAACTCATCATATGAGTGTTCTAACCTTCTAAACAAATTCTTTAATAGTCAGTTCTGTACCAATCACCAACTTACAGATAATACCTATGTGGACAACCATGATAGCAAAACCATAAACATATCCAGGGAAGGAGTGTTGAAACTATTACTGGCACTCAAAGGTGGAAAGGCTCCTGGGCCAGATGGCCTTCGAAAAGAGGATCTAACAATCGACCCAGGTATGACAGCAAATTGCCTATGCTATATATTCAATGCATCTCTAAAGAGCTCAGTACTTCCGACCCAGTGGAAGCTAGCACATGTCACGCCGCTGCACAAGAAGGGAGCCACAGATCAGACTAACAACTATAGACCCATATCACTAACGAGTATACCCTGCAAACTGATGGAGCACATAATACTACATTACTTAAATGAACACTTAGATGCCATATTGCACAATAGACAACATGGTTTCCGCAGGGGACTCTCTTGTGAAACCCAGCTATGTGGTACATACCATGACATAGTACGGGCTTCTGACAAAAATGAGACAACACACGCTGTGGTGCTCGATTTTGCAAAGGCTTTTGACAAAGTGCCTCATGATTTGCTTATGCAGAAACTATCTAATATACAAGGCATTAACTC
>JAOQGN010309943.1:0-15008 GCA_027564295.1 Himantozoum antarcticum
GATCGAACGGATTTGATATGAGATTTCAATGCGCTGAAAATGCAGATATTGCGAAACTGGAGCAAAGCGATATTCCGGAAGGTAGCTTATTCACAAGTCACTGAAGTCACTAAGGCATTGAAGATGTCCAAATCTGGCAAAGTTTTTGGTCCAGCATGTCTACCACCCAACATATTTAAGGCTTGCACACTAGAACTTGTATGGATTTTCACTGAGCTACTCAACAAATGTTTAATTGCCGGGTAAATTCCATCAATATGGCGCAAGTCTGAAATTATACCTGTGCATATAAAGCCTAATATTGCCTCTCTGAACAACTACCATCCAGTGGTTCTCACATCTGTTGTTAGGAAATGCTTTGAACATTTGATCGAAGATCGCAGTTCTGTTTATCTGGAGCTAGATTAAAATCAATTTGCATACAATCAACAGCATAGCACTAAGGATGCTTGTCTGTCTCTGAACTATTATATTCGATCCCATCTGGACAAGCCAAAATCATATGCCCGTGTTTTATTTGTTGATTTTTCATCACCTTTTAATACGATCTCTCCAACGATCTTAGCAGATCGTCATTTCAGTCTAGGTGTTCCTAATTATTTCATAAACCTAATTTTAACTTTTTTACTAGATAGATGGCAATATGTTAAAGTAAACCAACGTAAGTCTGGTATTTTAATTTCCACTGCAGGATGTCCTCAAGATTGTGTTTTATCTCCCCTGTTGTTTTCAATCTACACAGAATTTATAAGAAGCCAACATGAAAACATCAAGATTTTAAAATGTACAGACGAATTGGCTATAGTTAGGCTTTTAAACCACTTTGACTGTGATTCAAATTATTTTAAAACCATAGAACAATTTGCTGCATGGTGCTTAAAGAACAACTGGTTTTAAATACTGACAAAACAAAAGAGATGATATTCAATTTTAGTAAAACTTTTCAAGCCAGCTCTGATGTTTTAATTGATTCTCAATGCATTGGAAGGATCAATGATTTTAACTATCTAGGAACGATTGTTACTGATGATCTAAAATGGCTTGCTAATACCGAAGCTATTTTTTAAGAAACTCAAAACCCGCTTTATACTGTTTCTAAATTTTGTTCTTTTCAACCATCACTTAATCATAACGCTAATTTTATTAACCTGGTGTCAGAATATATCCCTGGCCAATGACAGTTCATCTGGAGGGCCTTAGTATTCTTCCATTCACCCAGGAGGGTGGAGTTTTGAGTATCGGTGATAATAGCACGTCTAAGGGAATGGGAGCAAGCGACCACCGTGAGTGATCATTGGTTAACTATAATAGTTGCTAGTGGCAAGCCATCTGCTCGGAGAGAAAAGCACTCCAATAGTCTAACCCAGTTCTTAAGCTCGGGCTGCTTCCTGTAACTTGTTCTCTATGATGAGCACTTGAGTGCTGACAGCTCGGTAGACCCAGTCAATGGGGACTTTAGATTGCTGCATCCTTAACACGTCATGGATAGGAATGAGTAGGTGTACCTCTGGCGAGATGTTAGATGGGGTGCTGTGGCCGGTATTGGCCAGCCCTCTTGTTGGGGGTCTCTTCCTGCTGGTTGCAGGAGGGCAGACAGCAGGGGCACTGGCCATCCGGAATTGCAGCATGAGGTAGAGGTGGCACTCTAGGCTGAGGTGCTGAGATTGAATGGGTGGACTGACTCTCTGGTCGAGGGTGTCCCCGCTGCTGGCTGCAGACGAGCAGAGATGACGAGTCCTTTCTTCCTATGGAGGGGGTAATGGCTACCGGATGCAGGCTTTGATGACCCTGCCTGTTCCTGCTTACTGCGGGGCCTACATGTGAGTATGCAGGGCCGCCTACTGAGGCCATCGGCATGGCCATGAGAATACCTCTCCAGTGCTCTAGGGTATGGTCTTCCGTATGGGGTAGGCTGTATGGTGCTCTTGTAACTCTTCTAGCCATTGGGCCACCTGCCATCTAGGGTCTTTTAATCGGACCACCCGAGCGAGTCTCTCATGGTCTGTCTGGAGTTGGAACAGACAGTCATGCAAATATGGGCGGAAGTGCTGGACTGCTTTGACAACCGCAATTAGTTCACGTCGCGTCACACAATAATTCTGTTCTTCTATACTGAAAATTTTGCTGAAGTAGGCTACGGGACATTCGAGCCCCCGGTGGAGCTAAGAAAGGGCAGCCCCACAGGCTTCTTTGGACACATCCGTGTCCAGGGCATAGGGGAGTTTATGGTCAGGGTATCCGAGAATAGGAGCCCCTAACAACTTTTGCTGCAGCTGTTGAATAATGGCTTGGGCTACAGGGTTCTATTGGAACGCACATCCATTTTTGGTCAGGTAGTGCAAGAGGTACTATCCCTGCGTAGTTCTGAATGAATCAACGATAATAGCCCGTGAGTCCAAGTATTGCTAGCACAGCAGTCTCATTCTGGGCTGGGGGTATTCTCTGACAGCGGTACCTTTTCAGGATCGGTATAGACCCCTTGTTCCGGTACTATGTGTCCTAAATATTTGACCTCCCGCTTTGACAGTTCACATTTGATGCGCCTGAGATTTAACCCAGTAGTCTTGAGTCTTTGAAACACCTCCTCCAAATGGTCTAAATTCATTGTCACGGTCCCACTGAAAATGACAACGTCATCTAGATAGACCAGGAGTGTCTTCCGCGTATGACTCTTTCCATGAGCCGCTCAAGAATGTGGATGGAGCAGAACTCAAGCCAAAGGGCAGCATGTTCCATTGCCATTACGTGTGACAAAGACCGACTTCTCACTGTATCCAGGGCCATTTGCCAATAGCCTCTGAGCAGGCACAAGGGTAGAGAGCTTCCATTAAAGGCTTCCAGGCTATCATCTATCCTGGGGAGCGGATAGCATCTTTCACTGTGATATCATTGAGTATCTGGTAATCAATATAGAAATGCCAGCTCTCAACTTTCTGTTTCACCATTACTACGGGGCTTGACCAGGAGCTATGGGAGGGTCGAATCATGCCGTCCAGTTCTAGCTGTTAGACTTGTTGATCTACCTCCTTCTCCTTTTTGGGGACCAAGCCTCCGAGGACGCTACTTGACAGGAGTGGTATCTGAGTGAGTGGGAATAGAGTGAAGGACGAAATCTGTACGACCGACATCTGTGAGGGATTGCTGAAAACATATTGGTAATGGATTAGGAGTCGTCAGAGCCTCTGTTGCTCCTCAGGGGTGGCGCAGCAGTCGGTGGCACTATCGTACAAGCTTTGCACATGGTGAGGTAGCTCCTGGGTTGGGAGTGAGACTCTTCGCAACTGTGTAGGTGCTGGAGGGGAGTCCTCAACCAACTCTACCAAGCTAGCAGTGGCTAATATCTTTCCTGCCGGAATAGTGAGTGATTCTTAGTGCGAGTTTAACACTCGAATCACAACATTGGGTTGATTTCCTGGGGACTAGTGTAGCGGCCACCAGATAGTTCTTGGGGGAACTGATGGCCTCGATGGTATACTGAGCTCCGGGCAGTGATCTGTTCAGTTTTCCAGGATGATCTGTTCGGTGTGGGGGGAATGGTAAAGGCTCTTACCGCTTGCACCTATGTGAGCAGGGGCTGCCCTTCCTCATCATGGCTTTGGAGCCAGCGGTTGTCTGCCATCAACTCTGAACTTCAGAAACACAGTCAGGCTTGGAACTATTACAAAAGTCCATGCCCAGCAAGACATCCTCCTAAATTGCTGCTACTAAGAACGTATGGGAGTACCGCCAGCATTTCAGTTGGCATCACAGGGTCACAGTGCCATATGTAGCAGCAGAGGAACCGTCAACTACTTTGGCTATTCCTGTTTGGCGATCAACAGTCTTGCAGATGGTCAGCAGCATGGCATCAAACACTCCCTTTGCCAGAATGGTCAAGGGCAGCCTGAGTTCACCAGGCAGGAAATGGGTTAGCCACCCAGCCTGCCTGGGAGGAAGTAACCTTTGCAGAGCTGCCCCTCAGGCTGGGTTAAGTTGAAATGAATGGTAGGCAGAGCTTTGAGATCTGCTGGTCTGGTAGGGGATGGGCTAACTGAGCGAAGCGGTGGTTTATACCAGTTGTACTCTGCAGTAGGAGCGTGTGCCTCTGGTATCTCGGTCAGGACTTGGTTTGCATTTTGGCAGGGTATGGAGTGTCTGCTGGTGGCCGAGGCCTCTGAGCCAGCCAACCAGGTACACTCTTCCAGTGGGCAGAGTTCTGTCTCTGTGGCTGGGTTGGAGGTGTGGAGGTTGAGACAATCAAGGTTGATGGCGTCGTAGTTCAGGCCACCGTCTCGGGGGCTGGCATGGAGCTGAGGCAGCTTGGAGTACAGACACTGGGGGTTCCGTGAGCTTGTTGTGACATGGCTGTCGAGAACCAACCTGGTCACTGGGGCTGGTCAGCCTTGATTGTGTGATTGTGGAGTTTCTGGAGGACCACCATTGGGGTTGCTGGAACCACCAAGCAGGCGGGGTGTGGAGGTCCGGTCTGATGGGTTCCCTAGTGGCAGTATTTTTTGCACTGGGTGCAGAGGGGGTGAGCAACAGGCTCCTTGGGCCCTTGGTCCTTGGGTGAGGCTGAGGGCAATAGTAGTTTCCCCACTGCATTGTGGTAAACTGATTTGTTGATTGTGGGTCAACGGGGGATTGGTGTGTCGATGACGAGCACCCTTAACAGACAGACCTATGGGGGCAGCCATTGACAAAGTGATTCCCACCACAGTTATAGCACATTACTTCTCCGCCTTGGAGGAGTGGTGGTGGGGAGAATTGGTTAACTCTAGTGCTAAAGGGTGGGATGGGAGATGGTGTCTGCTGGGAAACTTGCATGGAGAGTTGGTCAAGTCTTTTGGAGAGGTTCCGGAGAGGTTCAGAGGAAGTTGATTCCTCTGTGGGTTCTTCCCCCACATGGATCTCCCTAACTTTTACGCTCCTGCTTTGTCTTCGGAAACTCTGATGTTTCTTTGCTATCTGTAATGCCTCTTGGAGAGTGTGTGGGTTGACCGTGGATATGTGCATGGCTAATTCTGGCCAATCCAATGCCATCAGAAACACCTCTATTTCTTCTTCATCTAGGAGGTGTTACGGAATCCTGCTCCCGTTCTTGGCCAGTCTGCGTAACGCATCCGCCAGTTGTTCCAGGCTCATGCCCCATTCTCTCACTAGGTGTTTGAGGTGGAATCTGGCATCCATGGGGCTTAGGGTATATCTGCCTACCAGCTCCTATTTTAATTCTTCCAGTTTCATGTCCGGAAACGAATAGGCTATGTCTTGAGCGGGGCATTTAGGGCATTACGGAGAGGCACCCCAGCTTCAGTGGACACCAATTGATTGTGTTGGGCTACTATATCAAACATTCTGATGTATCCACTCATGTCTGATCACTGCAAAAAGGTGGGGCATTTGAGTTTGGCTGGTTTGGCAGCCTGGTTGTTTCCAGTCAAGTTCATTAGCTGGTCCGTAGTGATCTGTGCCATCATGACTGCAGTGTGGCTGTGTTATTGGTGGCTGTGGTTTGGGGTTGCCACGTCTGGGCAGCCTTCCTCTGGCTCTTGTTAGATACTGGGCAAACTCTAGATCCTCTATATCAGATCAAATTGCAGATAGGTCAACGGGCAGCCGTATGGGAGATGCGGTGGCCCCCCTTCTACCCCGCTGCCTAGGGCTCTAGGCATTATGTTATTATTTTCAGTTACTTAATGGATTTGTAACAAAATGTTTACATTTTTTTTGCTCAGAAATATGGTCCCTGTAGGTCCCAGGGCACCCACTTCCGGTGTGAGTGGATGTGTAGATATACTCAGAGACTATATACCTTTGGCCTCGGGTATATTCTTCTGGTGCTGGACTTACCACCCCTTTGTACCGACACAGTCTAAAATTATTTACAAATGATTCTGAGGTTCCGTGAACTGATAACTCTGGATGACTGCTATGGCTTTCCGATATATCTAACCACTGGCTTGTTACTCTCAGGAAAATGTGAGTTGATTTAGACTACTGTATTGGTATCTAAGGGGCAGCAGTATTGGGCCTGAAAAATAAACGTTTACCCTTTCTGTAGAGGCTGTGAGCTGGCTCCACTTGTCTTAATAGGAGTCCTGATCTTTGGGAGTGTTTTTTGTCTCCTGTGGTCTGCTATAGTGTCTTTTCATGTCTCACTTACTATCGCCATATCGGTTTAGGACAGTAGTGCTGGCTGCTTGGTAACTGGTAGTCTGTGGTAGCGTGTCTCTAGTGATTCGCGCTGATGTAAAGTAGTGACGCTATTCTGTGTTGATCAGTCTATATGAGCCCTCTGTGGAAGCGTGCTGAAGTCAGTTGCAAGTCATGTCACTACTTGGCGTTGCTTGATCTCTCCTCTGAAGCATGACGTGTTCTTATCATACAGGCACGATAGTGTTCGATTCTATGTGTTCTTATCGTGCGGGCATAATAGTGTTCTATTTTCACTGAAATGAAATCGTTGGCTTTGGATAATGTACACGAGTTGAGCTAGACTTAGCAGGTTTATGAATTTATTTGAATTACAGTTGTGACACTACTTCAAAATGTAGTAAATCGTGTACTGACTACTCTGTAGTTGTGATGGATTGGTGAGTATCTTGCACTCGAGTTCACTAGTCACCTAGACTGTATTAATTCCTGAACTGTTACTACTAGTGCTGACACAATAATTAATAATATTGAAGTTGTAAATGTTTAAATAATTATTTAATTATAGAACAAAGTCGTGCTTGCGCTCGTGTGGCACTTGTGGTGGCTCAGCAGTTTCCTAGTCATGTCACTACTTCTCTCCTGTGCTGTGACTACTAGTGCAGGCACGATAATTCAATAATATTTGAATAGTGAATATTTAAATAATTATTTAATTTATACAACAAGTCGTGTCTGCGCTAGTGTAGTGAATTCGTGCTGGCAGGATTTAATCCCAGGCACTGTCAACAGTGTGGAGAATTCACTTAGAATAAACTAGGAGTAGTAGAGAGTAGATGTGTATACTGTAACCTTTATTAACACTCTGAGCAATGGTCAATCTGACCAGCAGATATTTATACTAAATGAAAACATAGCCCTAGGTCTGGCAAATAATAATAAAAGTAGGGTGGGCATAACAAGGCACCATTGACATGTAAAAATGTTATATATAGGAATTAAGAATTGTTCACAAGTCTATTGATATGTAAAATAGGTGTCAACTGGATGCATAAATTATGAATAATAGATGAATGGCAAATGTTTGCCACTGAATAAAATAATGGGTGTATGGGTTGTGGGCAGTAGCAGGGGTCAGCCCACAACATTAGTATAGAAAATATCCAGCTGAATGATCTGTAATGTTTTGCGAGGTTGCTGTAAGCTACTGCCTTATATATATAAGTGAAATGATGCAGGGCATGCCTGCCAAGTGAGTTGCCAACTTGGTGTTTTACTACAGAGTAGGTGCCGAATTGGGAGCCCTCTATCGAATAGCAGCCAATTCAATGATGACTTGACAATCAATTACAAAATAATTACAAAGTACAGTAGATATCGACTCTACTGTCTGCAAACTGTGAGTACTGAGCTGACACTGGCTCTGCACTCGTCTACTGAATGATTATCGACTGGTTGGCAAGATGCAAATGCAATAATACTGCTGTCTTAATATGACTGTCTGTAGCATGAATTAATTATCTTCTGCTATGCATATTTTCCATATCAAAGTTGATGGCACAGCTAATGGATGAAGCTAAAATGTACAATGTGAATTAATACTAAAGTTTGCAAAGTGCACTAAAATGTACAGAGATATGCTATAAAATAAAATTTAAAATAATGTTGCTAATAATAATGTCTGTCATATGCAATGTCTATAGAAAGGAACTGTGGCATTGCGGTCACAGGTTCACCTGAATGTTATTGGAAATGTAAGCACTTTGTTAGCAAGGACAATTAATTCACTGTGTTATGGTCAGCATCATCAGCAGAAGAAATGTGATGCACCAACTCAAATAGACTGCAAATTATGATATATATTTATTGTCGACTAAATATGCATTTATATATATAATTATATTAGAATTATTTTAATTTTTGCTAAAAGAAAGCTAAAAAAGAGCTAAAATACCGGCTAACAAGACGAATATATACATTAGTTACACAAACATAGCAATCTTGCTTAGCTATCAACTGAGCCTAAAACTACTGTCGTAGCTATGGGGAAATGATTAGGCGGAATAGTAAAAATGTAATGAAGAAACCAATTCTATGTAGTTGATAGATTAGGCTGCAGCCCTAAGCTGCAGCTCTGGTTGACAATATTATGATATAATTATTTATGCCAAAACTGAACACTTTTGGTCAGTGTTCAGTTTAACACTGACAGTTTAATACTGTTTAATACTGTTAATTCAGTTTAATACTGTTCAGTCAGTGTTCAGTTTGGTTAGGCAGATACATGTAACTTGGAATGGACTGTGTCACTGCTTGGAGCACGCTGTGCACACTATGTAGAATAGTGTGTAGGTAGTTATGCTCTGTTGCACACTAGACTAACTGTCAGCGAGCTCTACATGCTACCCAACAGTTAAGAAGATTGATTATTAACTGAACAGAAAGTAATTTGTGCACAGTGCACTGCACTTAGTACTCTATGATGACTGTTGCTAGGAGATGTGTACACTGCTAAAGTGCATTCGAGTACAAACTGACATTCGTTTACCATGATTATACTACTTTTCGTAAGTTGAGAGTTCAGAGTTTAAGTTATGAGCTTTTGTATTTTTTTCAATTAGATATATCTAGGAATTCCAACTGTGTTTGGAATTCCCCTGAGCTAGTATAAAAGTAGATGTAGCCGTTTTCTAAGACCAGAAAAGCATTGGGCAGCGTGGATCATTTTCTTGCAGACTTACTTTTCTCACCGTACTAAATGCTAAGTGTCTAGTCAGATGCTGTGATTATTAATTAATAAGGAGCTTTAATTACCATCAGATTCTTCCAAATTGTAGGACCAAGGGAGGTCCAATCTCACGAGACATTTACTGATGCTTAATAGGAATCTGGGCTTGGACAAGCTGAAGGCTAGTCCAGATGTCAGGACCCAGTAGTCAGTGCTGGGTCAGTTCTAGGGAAGGAATGTAGCGTAGAAGTGTAGAGTACGGCTTGGCCCTACTTGGTCTGGGTTGGCCCAGCCTGGTCCGATGTGGCCCGACTCTAGAATTGGTTATTCACATTATAGTGTTGCTTGGAAGGAAATGGAGTCAGTCAAGACCAGTTGTTAGTTGATATAGACATTTTCCGGAAGGGTCAAACCACAATTTGTCGGATTTTAGCAGCCATACTATTGGGCCTAGACCCTCCAAATTAGGAATAGCGACAGAGCTAAGGGTCAGCCATCGGCATAGAAGATTATGAGTAGTTAGCATTAGTAGAAATCTGATTATCCCAAGCATTTGGACCATAAGCCTTATAGGCAAGTACTACTCTTGCTGGAACAGCTCCGTGGTGGAATGCACAGCGGTGGACAAATCTAATCCTCCACCCAAAAATCCACTACAAAAATATATGTTATGCATCTAATCTCATGATAATCTAATCAGTGACAACGTTTTGGGAATTTATTATTAGAACAAGGATGATGCAGGTAAACTTTGGTCCGGACTCATATGAAACCGTTATTATACTTTGATCCAAAATGTAACACTGTCTGCTTGCTGTTAGGGATGCCATTTCATTCATCCAGCGGGCATGACACAACATGCTTTTCTGTATATATCTGTAGCTAATCTCGGAGGTACACTTGGGCTCTGTATGAAACAACATGCTTTTCTGTAAATATCTGTAGCTAATCTCGGAGGTACGCTTGGGCTCTGTATTGGTGCAAGTATCCTTACTCTATGCGAGTTCTTGGAGTTTGGAATTACGTCATTGATCAAATGGCTCATTGCTAAAAGAGGAGGCAATTCTGTGAATGCTCTGCAAATCAAAGTGGCACCGATTGAAGATCAACAGAGGCACAACCACATCGCTTAATCATCACATTGGCTTATATTATCAGGCTTGAAATGGCGCACTATCGTACACTCCTAACTCCTAGGGGCCTGCAAGTGTAAACACACTTCATATGTATGACATCACTTCGCCCTATTGTTGTCTACTAAACGTCAGTGCTGTGGCAGTCCAATTGAACACATAACAGCAGTTACTGGAAATAATCTAAAGTCACACACCAATATTTACCAGTTGAGAAGGCAAGAGTCTAGGTCACACTCACAGTAGAGTCTAGGTCACACTCACAGTAGAGTCTAGGTCACACTCACAGTAGAGTCTAGGTCACACTCACAGTAGAAGTTTTTTTGTAATTGTCATAGTAGTGCAATAATGATATCTGTTGAAATCCTTGATCATTCCTCTAAACATGTATTGTGTGTTAAATGTCGTTTTATTTTATGTATTAATAAAACTACTGACCTTGATCTTACAATTACCTTGCAATTACCTTGATCTTACAATTCTTAAATGAACAAAGGAATGCATTATACAAATTTTCATAACAAATTTATAATTATTTACCATCAGACTGGCTTTGGCTCAAATTTCCCAAAGTTTGTTCTGCACATGAAATATATGATTTTTGTCCACATTATGGCTTCATTTTTATATGGTAGTATTTTCAGTGCAACAGCATAAAGCTGATTTATAGTCTTCTACCATTTTATTTGTGCTTTCAATCTTACTTGTAGCTTAACATACATGTGTTTCTACTTCCCGGTATTACAATATTTTAGTCTGGTAGATTGTTGCATCTTTTTTCTTTTTGCTGATATATGAATAGTACATATTAGTAGCAGTTTGAACCACACCATTTATCATTAGTTTATATTTAACATAATTATTATTCTGTAATCAATCAATCAATCAATCAATTATAATAAACAATCATCTAATTCATGTTATGGTAGTGTTTTGTTGTTGAAGTCACGCAGTTGTTTAAATAAATAGGTATGGGTTAGAAGATTAACAATATCTACTAAACTGTTGTCTCAAGAGTCCATACAACCCACAAATTCAACTGATGATGACACGGCCACATCGCATGGTTGTGGTAAGTGGTTAAAAATGATCAAAATCGGCAATTACTATCCCTACAAAATTATCAAAATTAGTTTGTTTATATACCACTGATATCAGTATAGCTAATAAAAGACTAGTTTACAATGAATATAGCTTATATAAAACATTACAAGTATGCAATAATATTTGATGTTATATAAATTGCAAGTGCAATTACCAGGAACAATATAAGGGCTTAGAAATTGTACATAAAACAAGGAACGAAGCCATTTCCCAGTCCTTTGTTTTGTTTTTGATATTTGACATTTTTATAGCGGTGTAGTAGGTGCTGTCATCAGCATACTTGATCAGCTTAACTATGGGATCAGTGGAGTACAAATAAATAATATAAAAGAGCCAGAATAGGGGTGTTAACCTGGTTCCTTGAGGTGTCCCTACACTGCTAGAAGTAAATGACGATTTAATGCAATTCATAATAAATTTAACTAAAGCAGAATTTCATTATTGCTGCATTGCTATTATAGCACACACATGTCGAGCCTTACTCAGTTGTCTATTCACCTCTGATGTCATTTGTGTGCGTCTACTTTTTGCTGCAAAGTTTCCATCAACATAAACATTGCCTGAAAATATGTGCTTGCATGTTGTGTGACGCAAATATTTGCCTACAGCGATTGATAAAGGAATCCATTGACATCTTCTAACTGAATGTTGTGAACAAAAGTATTTCATTGAACAATTAGCAACAATTTGACGTCCTGCGGCCACTGCTCTACTTTCCCCATTATTCATTATATTTCTGACGGACAGACTTTGTGGTCTGAGGAAAATTTATTATACATTGAGCCGAATACATTTAGTTTATATTTCCATTTATCTTGCTTTCGATAGCAATGATCAATTTCATAATTTTGATGCCAGTTGGAATGATATACTTCATAAATTAGTAATCCTATCATTGGGAGAGGGAGGGGGAGCAAAGCGAATCATATGGAGCGTTATGATAACCCTTGCTAGTGCAAGAATCGCAATATGTACCAGCCAGAAACAGCAAATTAATTGCCAGGCAGTAGCTACTGTAACTAGCTCCAGCACCCACCTCAAGTATGAGACGTAGCGGCTAGCACAACAAGCTGAGCAAAACATTATAACCCAATCAACACATTCCACTCTCTGGTGCACCTCAATGCGGGTGGCTAAAGTAAATCCCGCTCCAATAACGCTAGGTAAACAGTTTGTATTTCATTATCTTATATCAAATTGCCCCAGATAAAGCAATGCAGCATCTACATGTAACTTTCACACCTAAAGCAATATAGTGCAAAACGTATTATATTAACTTGCTATAAAATAGTATATGGTATTCTCAATTCAATTGTCTTACATGGTTTTTAATTCACTTGGATTTTCAATTCAATTGTCTTACATTTAACTGGATATAATTTTTACCTATGTAAACCACTGCCATCCTCGAGATGAACAGTCTTGGTTTGATTCTTAATAAATTACAATTATTCAATTATAATAAGAAATATCTTATCTAGTAATTATATCAATTACAATAAAGTACACCACAGAACTCTCTCTCTCTCTTTGCCACTTGGTATGTTCTCAAAAGCACTGCTAGAAAGCTAGAGCACAGCACTAGCATACACCATATTCAATATCTGATATGTTCAAAGAATTAACAACAAAATGCTACAGTGCATTGTGTTTAATGAAGGACTTTTTTAAAAACTAGCTTCGATTAAAATTCAATAAACGTGACAACAAAATATTTACAGCTCAAGTGTTTAATCACATCTACAAAAAAATGTATGCGCTCTTT
Source organism: Himantozoum antarcticum (assembly GCA_027564295.1). Classification (NCBI taxonomy): domain Eukaryota; kingdom Metazoa; phylum Bryozoa; class Gymnolaemata; order Cheilostomatida; family Bugulidae; genus Himantozoum; species Himantozoum antarcticum. Next base: position 12,863 of record JAOQGN010309943.1, read on the forward strand.
ACTAATAGCTCCTATATGTGACCCTAACTTTGATCAATCCTAGACTTAGATCATGTAATTGTAAGCAAACAGCAATGATCGTAGTTATCAACAATTGTATAATAACCGCAGCAAGGAGCATTTTGCCTACAGTCCACACAATGTGAGCTTTACAGTATACATGTAGCATGGAGGAGAACCCTTTGTCTCACTAAGATCTGATTATAGTCGGCAAGATATCCTGTAATTGAAAGTTTACATGCAATTGTCAATACTTTTAAATTATTCTCAGAAAATGAGATATCAGGACTACTTGCCACAGTCTATAAATCACGCTATTAATGGTGAACGTATGCAACTGACTGTTCTACACATAGAGTTTTCTTCCCACGGAGGAAGATGACTCTATGGCTCCATTTGCTAATAGCCTAAATTTCACATTCAGCTAAGCCTAACTCTGTGCAATCGACCTACTCTAAGTCATCCTACTCTACGGAAATAGGGAACAATTGTTACAATATATGAAAAACTGTCGCGGAATAGTTTCCCCTAGGACTTATTATTGTAAGGGTGGAGACCCGAATTAGCCGGGTTGCTTTGTATTCATGTGCACCTGCTTAGCCTATTCTTGCATCAACTTATAGTTACTTTATACATGGTTTTATACTCCCGGTCGGGCCAGCTAAACTGGTCTTGCTATCTTGCATTCTTTGTTGTGCCAACTTAGCTTCCCTTTGTTATGTTACACTTACCTGTTTGTATCTTGGTGCTCTACCCTTCCGGTGGCAATCATCCGGCTTCCCCATATTTACAATCTATTTTTAGTATTCATGTCTCTCTGCTACTTGGCCTCACCAAGTTGTTGCATCTTTGTGTGCAGTCCAGCCTAACCATCCTACCATTATGTCTGCAGTCCAGCCTAACCATCCTACCATTATGTGTGCAGTCCAGCCTAACCATCCTACCATTATGTGTGCAGTCCAGCCTAACCATCCTACCGTTATGTTATGTCCCACCCACTCTCACTGGGTGGTTTCATTTGCAATTGCAAATTTTATTTTCTATTGCAGCCGCTTCCCTGTTCGACCTAACGGTCCAGTTCAACCGGCTACCTGTTCTGTATCTAAGTGTATGCACCCCATATATTACTGTCATTATTGCTTCAGCTGTGATATTATGAAGTTGTACCTCTAATACAATCAATCTTATATCTATAGTATAGATTCTATACGCAAGCATTCCAACCAACTAGAAGATCCGTTGCTTTCTCTGTAATTGTATATGTTATTCCTGCCCCTGTCTAGAGGGAGCAGCTTTCTGGCCGGCAGCCATTGAACAAAGATATCTTCCGCTGCCCTAAACGGAATCCGGATTGGGGTAACCGGAGCACATAGTGAGAGTTTTCTTGGGTCTCCTCTCATCAATATTCCTTGTTTTTGGTTCAATGACTGCTGTCACCCTACTCTAAGGGTTCAATGACTGTTGTCACCCTACTCTAAGGGAGTAGGGTGACATACATTACAATACTTACACAATGTAGATATACTTTCATGTACATAAACACAAATATATAGGTCTGTAATATAAGGCATAGTAACATGAATTCCCAAATTCAGTAAATATATTGTTATGGATGTGCAATTCTTGCATCTTGATTGTGTAGGCAACTGCCAGCCTTCCAGTTGCATTAGTGGATGTGCCTGCACCAGATTAGTTGAGGACAGATAACTTCCCAAGATGATAGGAGCACATTATATGCTGGCTGCAGATGTACCCTACAGATGTAGACAGCTGCCTTCTATTTTCTAGCCAAGATCCAAGTTACCTGTTGCTGAGAATATAGGGACACTGCGCCATCCAGTGGCATTCCGATAACATTACCCACTTATCTACTTAATTCAGCTTTATGTATTGAAATACATACCCTATATATGTACACTATACGTTACTGACACTGAGGCCTTAACTCTTTCACTACTGACTTATTTTTCAAAATTTTACATGCTTCACTTTATTTCAATATGCTGAGAGAAGTTGCATAGCTGGAGCTTTGAAAGATAATACAATTTTGTTCACAACATAATTATGCATCTTATGATACTATTGATGGGTTGGGTGGAGGGCAGGGAGTGGGGGAGGGGAAGGCCAGGTAAGTAAAAAAAACACG